>JAXASZ010000288.1:0-14273 GCA_038407095.1 Ceratocystis destructans
AAAAAAAAAAAAAAAAAAAAAAAAAAAAAAAAAAAAAAAAAAAAAAAAAAAAAAAAAAAAAAAAAAAAAAAAAAAAAAAAAAAAAAAAAAAAAAAAAAAAAAAAAAAAAAAAAAAAAAAAAAAAAAAGAAAAAAAAAAAAAAGCGACACCATGGCGTCGTTTGATCTTGGTGATTCCAGTAGACGTTAAATATATTCAAATCTAACCCCCCTCAAGAAACGCGGAGAGGCAGATCACTGCCCCCACATTCCACAGGGGATCGTCTTAGACAAAGGCAGCCCAGGATGACACAACCAACTTCGAGACAGTACGACCACCAAACAAGAAGGGGACGAAGAGTATGAAGAGTAGCGGGATGAAGGGATGGAGAGAGAGGGAGAGGAGAGAAGATACGTTTGCAGCGACGGACCCTAAAAAGTCATAGGAGACACTCAAAGTCTAAGCAAACCTGCAACTGCTGACCGCCCAGATGTTGCTGGAAGATGACATCAACCAGCAGCTTCTGTCCAGAACACGCTGTCGTATTGCTGCGAAATAACAGTAGGCAGGCGCAGAATAATGCAATAACAATGACAATAGAAGAAGAAGCTAAACATTACCCCTAAAAACTGCGCTGCAGCGGTACCGAAAAGGACTGCCATGAACCTCACCTGGAAACTGGCAGACACTGTTATCAGTCAGTCAAAGATACGGAAAATTACATTAAGTGTCGCCTTCGATATAGAAGCCGCTTTTGATATGTCGTTAGGAAAAGCAGGCTGGTGACTCAAGGTGGCCGGAGTCCCTGTGCAAATGGGTGAGCTCCTTCCTGACTGATAGGAAAGTCAGTCTCTCAGTCGAAGGAAGGCTTCCAGTGAGGAGGGCAGTGGGAGATAGCCTACCACAAGGGTCCCCAGTCTCTCCGTCCTATACATGCTGTACATGGCAGAACTCTTTGTGAATCTGCCCAGCTTAGGATACGCGGATGACGGTCTGATATACATTTCGTCAACGTCAGTCCAAGCCGATGTCCTCACTCTGCAAACCTACATGACTCGAGCTGTCGAGTGGTGTAGGGAGAATGAGCTGTGAATAGATTGGAGCAAGACAGGCGTCATGCATCTGGAGACTGGCCGTAAACTCTCAAGCATGAATACAGGACTACGGCATCCAAATAGGTCGAATTTGAGCCCGGAGAAAGAAATAAGTTAGCGCGGCGTCATCTAGGACACCGGCCTGAATTTCAAGACACAATGCCAAGAGATGGCAACCAAAGTTCGGGGGACAGCAAATGTGCTGCGCCATGTGTTTTTACTCCAATGGCTCACGCAACAGTAATAGTGATACCGGTGCACGCTAAGCCGTATACTACCGAGTCAAAGTGCTCGCGCAGGGTAATGGCTCATGCAGCAGAAACAAGGAAGTGGTGGATGCGGGAAGAGTGAAGATGACTAGTCCTCGGCTTCTAGCATGACACATCCCTCTCACCTATACGATAGGCAGTACTAAAACGAAGCACATCCTATTAGTTTGCCGACTTCGAACAGCAAAGACCTTGACAACTGATGTTGCAGCGCCTTTAAGTGGCTTGTTGTTGAAAGTTAGTGCAACTGCATCTACAAGTAACCAAATACTTGAATATCTAGAGCACAGCTAGAATGTTTATTCTACTTGATATGCATGATTCCTTTATGAAGACCGACACCTAGCACCTATGTCTATGTGCTTCGTATCTCGTTCATCTCTAGTTGGGCGTAATCCGTCATGAATATTATGCGGGCGTTAAAACACATCACCATGCATACCAAAGCGACGCAACGCGATGTTATTTGTGGAACAAGAACTCAGCCTTGGATAGAAACCCAGCCCTCTCCGCATCGGGCCTCAGTAGGGCTTCCTTCCTATACAAATCAAACCATCACAATTCTAGCCAGCTCATCATCCAAACTTAGTGACTGTTTACCACAGCATACAAAGTCAGAAATATGGCAATCTCCAAGAAAAGAAATCAAATATATTCTCCAAAGGTTCAGGCCTTTCTCTCGAAAGTCTGGCCTAGCTACGCCGTCCACCCTGCCCTCATCTAATTCAACACAACCAGTGCATCAGCTAGCCGGACCGCTGTTACAGGAGGCGCCTTCTCCAGTTCCCACAGAGCTCGAGTCAGTGCCACTGCATAGTCTACAAGAGAAGATTTGGAGCCAGGCGTACAGTGATGCGAGGTCGGAAGATCCAAAGCTCGTGGAGACATTCGAGAAAATCATTCCCTCTGAGCTCAACCCCAACGGAATAAGCGCCCAGTCTACCGGTCGGATCGAAGTCACATTAACTCAAATGCAACAGGTTGTCCAGAATGGAATCGATCGATCGAAAAAAGAGATTGCCTTCAAACAGAGAGTTGACGACGGGCTGCAGGCAGTAAATGCTATCAGGGGAATCATGGATGGAGCTTTGCGCGCTGCCCCAGAAGCCGCAGTTCTCTGGGTAAATGTCTGCCTTGGGATACAAGTATGTGATTGCAATTTGCCCGTCGGAATTAGACACTAAGCGTGCTTTTCTTAGCTAACATCAGACAAGTTTTGACAAACTCCATTACTGAGGAACTCAATAACCTTCAGGGCATCCAGTATGCTCTGGGCAGAACAGAGTGGTATTGGAACTTGACTGGCTTGCTGCTTGACGAGAATAAGAACGACGCAGCCACAGCTGTCTTGCGAGACAGTCTGGAGAAGAGCATCATAGGGCTCTTTCAAAAGCTCCTCTTGTATCAAATCAGCAGCATATGTCTCTACCACCGTAGTTGGGCTGCCAAGGCCTTTAGGGATGTATTTTTGATCGACAACTGGGCTGAGAAGCTTAGTGATATCAAGGAAGCCGAAAGTTGTGTACAGTATAATATGGAGCAATACAACATTCAAGAAAGCCAAATGCAAATGGATAAGCTCAATGATACAACACCTACTCTACAAGAAAGCCTCGGAAACATTCATGCAGAACCAAGCAGAACATCAGGCAAAAAGACAAGAGGACGAGAAGAACAAGCAATGTCTCGTCGACCTTTTCGTGACAGATCCCTTCATCGACAAGAATAATATCGAACATAAGAAAGGCGGTTTGCTGGAAAGCTCCTGTGAATGGATTCTCAAGTACGAGGACTTCCAGGACTTCAGGAATAATGTCAAAAGCCGAATCCTCTGGATCAAGGGGAATCCAGGCAAAGGCAAGACGATGCTATTTGTGGCATCATCAACGAGCTAGAGGCAGATCCGTTAGCATCACCCTACTATTTCTTTTGCCAGGCCGCAGGCGGTGACCGTTTGAGTACAGCCACATCCGTGCCACGCGGCTTAATCTATCACCTTGCACGCTGCAACCCACAACTCACCAAGCACGCGAGAAAGAAATATGATTACATTGGGAAAACTATATTTCAAAGCGAGAATGCTTGGCACGAAGTCCGTGAAATAGCATCGAATATGTTGAAGGATCCCAGTCTGAAAAATGCCATTCTTATTGTCGATGCCTTGGATGAGTGTATGGTGGGCCGAAAACACCCACTGGACTTTATCACTGAACATTCCCCCGTCAAATGGATTGTGTCAAGCCGCAATTGGATGGACATTGAAGAGAGTCTTGGTAGTACAGATCAAAAGGTCTGGATACACCTTGAACTAACCCAAGATTCAATCGTATCATTTCCACCCGGGCTTGATGCTCTATATGGGAGGATGACTCAGGAAATAAACTAGTCAGAAGATGCACAGCGGTGTAAGAATATCCCTGCTACAGCCCTTGTGGCGTATCGTCCTGTCACGTTGAAAGAGTTGGGTGCCCTGATTGAGGGTCTCGGGAAGTTGAATGACAAAGAAGCCCAAGAGGTCATCACCTCATGTGGATCTTTGTTGGTGCTTCAGAACGAGGTTGTATCCTTTGTGCACCAGTCAGCAAAGGACTACTTATTGAAAGAGTCTCCAAGCAAGATGCTACTACCTCACGGTATTGCACACCAGCACCGGATGACTTTTGCAAGATCACTGGATCTTCTTGGTGAAGCTCTCCAACGCGACGTTTATAACCTACAGGCCCCAGGGCATCTTATCGAGGAAACTTTGGCACCCGCATCTGACCCATTGGCTCCTATTGGATACTCTTGCATCTTCTGGACTCGTCCGCAGCTTCATTAAACCGCGAAAACGGCAGAATCTTAGCTTTTTTTTGAGAAAAGGTATCTTTATTGGCTAGAGGCTCTCAGCCTTTTGCGTACTGTCTATACGGGAGTGAAGGCAATGGGAAGATTGAAAAAATATTTAGTGAGTACATCTGGTGTTCTTTAATGACGGGCAGCGACTGGCACCCGAGCCGTCAAGCGACCAACTACCGCTGCTTCACGCCGAATTCTGCAACTATCATCTTAGCAATGATAAGTCATGGATTTTGCAATACTGGCAAAGGAAGCTTTGGTTACCACCAACCTATCGTTCTCAAATGCTTCAAGTAGATCGGGCGACACTCGTGTTCGTCCTCACTTCCAATCGTCTCATGTTCATAGGATTTAGGTCTCCTAGCTAGTTTGGGGCGTTTGGAGCAAAAGTCAAAGGTTTCCACTCAAGATGCAGTACATATCAGACTGTATATGACAGTATATGTGTAAATATGCTCTCATCACGCGCGTCATTCTCTATCATTCATACCGTCATCTCTACCTCCCGTAGACAAGCACCTATCAATTCCTAGCCTCACACAACGCCAACTCATTATCTACATGGCACGCTACTCACCAAATATTTGTCCCTGGCCAAGTCCGGTGAAACGCCCTGGCTGATCAGCATAACAAAAATGGTCTAGATAGTTAGCCACCCGTAACCAAATATGCAACGAAGGTTCATACTCACGGAGTATGTGTGGTCTGGAGACTCAGGTCACGACCATTTAAATCCGCTCAAGTCCGAACTTCAACCAATATCTGAATAGAACAAGACACCTGCAAGAAACCACGGATTCCTCTTCTTCACATTCAATGACACTCGGTACTTCTGTTTAGTACTTGACCATCATTAGCGCCATGACCGACATCCAACATCATCCTCTGCATATCTTGGTAATGAAGGGGTGAGTAAGCATTACTTTCCTCAGTGGCTTGGCATTGTTACTGCAATGCAAAACAGGAAAACCAGAGGTGCGCAACGACCACGCATGCAGAAGGACAAACCACTGTACTCCGCCGGGGCCCACCGCCCGTGCCGATAGCCGGTTTTTATCACGCCACTGCCACCTACCAAAAGCACCAGGTAACCAACCCTGGAACCTGACAGGGACGTTGTCGGGAAGGGCTACGCTGGATCGAGAGTCCTCTTGGTCTAAGTGCCAGTCCCTAAAAAGGCACAGGAGGCACTCAAAGCCTACGCAGACCTGCAATTGCTGACCGCCCTGGAGTTACGGGAAGATGACATCAGCCAGCAGCTTCTGTCCGGCGAAATAACAGTAGGTGGACGTAAAATAATGCAACAACAGCAGCTTCGTTTAATCTTAGTGATTCCCGTAGACGTTAAATATATTCAAATCAAATCAAAATGCAACAACAGCAATACAACAGCAGCAGGCGGTCCCGGATGAGGTACGGATAAACTGATAACACGATGAACTTATCTAAAGCGGCTCTAGTATATGAAAAGAGTAGTAGCCAAAATTTTCATCAATTCCAAATAATATAAATTGAGGACAATTATTGTTGAGAAAACTTCCACAAAAGTCCCGGATAGGGATCGGGTAAATTGATAAGATATGACTCTTGTCGGAATAATGAGCGAGCACTAATGAAAAGAGACATATATGTATTTATTATTTTACGTCCACAATGAAAAGAGGAGTAGCAACCACACTTTTCATCATCTTAGAAATAAGATAGTTAAGGACCAATTTTTAACAATTATTGTCAGTGTTGAGAAAACCTTCATTGGAGTCCCGGATAAGGTTGGGTAAATTGATAAGATATGACTCTTATCGGAAAAGGGGCGAGCATGTACGAAAATAGGAGTACCCACACTTTTCGTCATCTTAAAATATAATAAGCAGGACTAACTTTTACAGATGGTGTTGTGGAGAATCTAGCCCCGACTAGGTAGAATATCGGGTATATACGCATTATAAAGTACTTTGTGGGCTGTGGAGGAATACTAGTCCGATACTACTCAATAAATTCAATAAAAGCCTTAGCTCACAGGTGTCTGTGCGTGTCAGTCACGTGAAATGATATTCAGACGGCGGGCGGGCTGTTACACGGATAATGATCAGGATATCCATCCAGCTCCTGTGCGATCCCGCTTCTTATTGTGAGTTAGGTACGAAGACATCGCCGCTAGTCTACCTTTGGGTTGACGATTACCCTACTCAGGGTCCATTATTTTCTTGACATCATCCCTACTAAGGACCCGGGAGAATCTTGCATCTAATAGCCGCTGTTCAAGACAAGACCAACGTTGGAGCTATCTGAACTGACGTTTGACAGTGTTTTATGAGTGTCTCCCACTATCTTTAATAGCCGAGGCGTACGTACGTTTACGGTTATTTCAACTTTGAGAAAAGGTGACTGTGAACTTGATAGTTGTAGCAAATTTTGCAACTATAAACGGAGTACTCTGTAGTGGTGCTTATGTGGTCTCCCAATTCACGTGGTGCTACCAGTCGTTAGACCACCAACTGAGATGGGTGGACTCATGAACGACTAATATGCTGTACTCTTGTGTGGTTACTTGAGCACTCTCAAAAAACCTGGAACAAATGATGTGTGTCAAAGTCTTCAATTCTCGGGCCAGACTTTGGACAGGTGCCATCTCAATCAAGCTTGTAACTATATATATAAAATGGCATGCTTGTGCTCCCAGTTGCTATGGTGTAACTTCTGTAGTGAATATGCTAGCCATGCCATTTTGATTTCGAGAGGCAGTGGGTGATCCATCGCTTGAGCCGAGGTTTTGTCCCATAGTACCAAAGTAGAAACAATGCAAAGCACCTTTGGTTGTAACACCATAAACTATCCTGTATATGCATGATCATCCGCCATGGTGGCCATCAAGATATGCCCAACACTCCTACTAGATCAACCACGACAGCCCGAAAGCCAACCGAAGAGGTCAGGTCACTTTTCCCCACTAGGTCTACGCAAAAAGTTGAAAGGTGTGCCATCTGACAAGCTGATAAACTGTAGAATGTTGTTTGTAAAACCAGGTCCTTCGAAGGACAAAGAACAAACGGCCTCCCTACGGTTGAGACTCCCGACTTTAATGAAACGAGCTTATGATGCTCAAAGAAAAAGCAGTCCGCTAGGGGCTTAGAACCAATAATGAGACTGGCCCTGAGTGACTAAAACACCCTCGTCAGCTCATAAACGGCATCATCAAATAGACACTGTTGCTCTTCAATCTTTAGTGCATGATAGCTACTGCTCAACCGACTCTCTACGGCTGGCTGATACGACCCTTAACTTACAGCCTAACGTCGTAGCTTCCTTCTTCTACGTTGAATGGAGCCCACTTTGCCTTCACATATTGGTGGTGAGGAGGAAGAAACAAAGGCAGAGGGGAAAGTTAAATAGTGCTCCTTATCCTGAGGGGAAAAAAACAGGGGATTAAGGGGCTTGGTAGCCTATTAGTACGGTACCACAGATGGTGTACAAGTGCTGTCGTTGAATTGCGTTGTTGATTATGACCTTCCTTCCTTCATCGACCCTCTGAGTACTTCAACTATGAGATATTGATACTTGGAGTTACAGACGCGTGTCCCTTTATGCCCTGTCTGCTTAGTCGTGTTCCGACAACGAACTGCGTGCTAATTTCTAGCTATTCTCCTTGGGTGCCCTTCATAGATAGAGTGGCAGTGTGGGAATGGAGGCACTTTGCCCAAAGATGAACGCTGATTCTAGTCAGAATGCACGCAGTTGTCGTTGCCTCGAGCGGGAAACCTTGGCTGAGAAACTCCCCGGGATTATTTTATATTTTTAGCCAGTTAGGAAAATCCCCATCTCCCTCTTTCCACTCTGTTTCTTGGATAATGTTCTTCCATCATCCCAGCATGTTGTAGATCGAGATATAGTGTTGAAGCAGACTTCCAGGAGAGTTCCGGATAGAGTTCCAATATATTGATAATAAAGATGAGACCCCTATCTAATAGGGGGCCAGTATACATTAAAAGAGCAATAACCATACTTTTCACCATGTTTGAAATAATAAAAAACCAAGGACCAATTTAACATATAGCGTGCCTCTGCCGGAGGATTGCCCAGCATCTTTTGACATTTAGCGTATTCGCGGTGTACTCTAAGGCATGACGATCATCATCCAATGCAGGCAGCCCTGCATGAATTAAACCTGGAGTATCCCCTTCATCCCTGCTCTTTTCTTCCCTTGCTATGTCCTTTCCACGCTCGTGGAATTTTGAAAGTCTTCTTCCTCAAGCCCCTGAAGTTATTGATCTTGTCTCTCGACCATCTGTCCCAGTTTAAATTTGAGAGTCGATTACATTTGAACACTGTTAAGTCCATGCGTCTTGGTGCTGTTTGTACCGAATATTCGAGGGTGGTTGAGATATTAGCAAACTTCATAGCTTAGGACAGGGACATGATTAACGCCGCAAGGCTTGCCTGCGCCTCCCTGTCTGAAACTGAGGGCTCGTTGGTGATCATGGTGGTCAGGCTGTGAATAGAAAAAAAGGAGCAAAACAAACGCTGAAGAACTGGTGTAATGTCAAGACCAGACAAAGTTTTGCTGTGATGAGTTGATGCGTCGTGTGTGAGATATTCGGAGTGTTGCGGATTCGACTTTGTTCAAGATGTTGGTTGGCAGAGGAGCTCTCACGATTCAAGTTGAAGCGCCGAGCTCATTACCTGTTGTCTGGTCTAATTACCCTGACTTACTGCTTCCAAGTTTCTATACTGACTGGACAGGGCCACATAGCTAGTCGAGGCTCTACCGAGCAAGGGAGGGGGGGCTCCACAGCCCAGTAGAACAGCTAAAGCTAAACCTTACAAGTCCAAGGCAACTAATCCGCCCTATTTTCCAGCCCTGGCTTGACTTTTCCTCGGGAATCACAGAGATCAAACAACCGCCGGATTGGCTACCGGGCGGGATTAACCCTCTGCAAGGTTCACTATGGAGTTTTGACGAGCGAAGCGCAGTTCCTCCCAAGTTGTCTTGTTGCTCGGTTCCGCCCCATCGTGGTTGAAGTACAAAACAAAACAAAACAAAACAAAAACAACAACAATAACAATAACAACAACAGCAGCAAAGGAAAGGAAAGGAAGAAAAAGAACCCAAGCAAATCAGTGAACAGAGCGTATAACAGGTTATGAGCCCGGCACTCCCACCCCCAAGCAAACTACACCTCCCATCGTGATGTCCCCTTTCACGTGCCAATGCGAAATACCCTCCACTTGGCGTCCAGTTTCTCTGCCAGAACTTGGGCGACTGTGCCCCTATGTAGCCCCTTCATCCAACCAATGTCATACAACTTCGGTTGGTTGGCTCAGTGCTATACCCTAATGTTTGATCTTCGGACAGTTGTCTTTTATCCTGTGCTGGAAGTCTGCCTTAAAGGCTTTGTTGCCCGGGACTTCACAGCGTCCTAGGACCCAGTGCACTTTGCCTACTGACTTTTCCACGGCAAGGTTGTCGGTTCCACCTTCCCACCTGACGAGGATGCGGCGGATTCTCGTCTATTGCGAGTTGGGAAGTGCCTGCCTGTCGGGCTTCTGCATCCGGCTAGCCAAAGGCTGGCTAATCTTGCGCTATCTAGTATTATACGCTGTATTAAGTGTTCTAGGTGCGATATTTTATTGGTATAGGCAATAACAAGTCTTGTGTACATGAGTCTGAAAGATATGTTGCGTTTGCGAGGTGTGGTGTGCCTCCCAGTTTGTCTGATATTGGCCTGGGACGCTGATACCTTTGGGTGACCTGTTCCTCGCCAAGTTGGTGCCTAGGTGCGTAGGAGACTTTTGCTACCAGTTTTTGCGCATCCCAGGTCAAGCCTCCAACAAGGTCAGGCCCACACCGATCTTGTAAGACGGATTTCGTTTTGCCCGCAAAACCCCAAGTATCAAAATGAACGGGCGGCCCGATTCACACAATGCCGACTCTGACTTAGTGGAGGATTACGTCCCTAGAAACAAGACAATGGGCACGTTCATTTAGAAACTCTGTGGCAATGCTTCCCATTTGCCAGAGCGGTTGTGACTTATATGGCCACTCGTCTACCCGTGCGTAGACTGTCACTTAGGACAGATCAACTCCACCCTTGCATGTGAAAGGCGCGTTGTCAAGAAAGCTGTTGACTCTTTGTGTGCGCGGTAGCCATTGAATATTAGGATTATCTGAGTACAACTGAAAAGGGCCTACCTTGGAATGAACTGGCGCTTTCTTTTTGAGACAGAGTCGACCGGCTGCCAATGGTTTCAAAATGCCAACAAGTCCGGAGTTGCACGTCCCAGAATTCGTGCGCCTGGCCGTTCTTCTACAAATGGCTGTTGTCGGAGTCCGAATGTTAGCCTAAAGGTTGGTTGAAAGACGAGCTGTCACAAGATGACTATAATAAATCTAGACGTAAATCTCTCACAGTCAAGAGAAGAAGAAGGTGTGTTGAGTGAGTATACGCAACTTGACGAGACGAGCCAGGGTACGCCAGCTTGCCATCATGTGCTACGATACCTTGGTGAGCATAGCTGTCGTTCATCCTTCTATATGCCGTTTTTGTTCAACTTAGTCACTTTGTTTTCCAAATCAATACGCAAGTCATTTAGATAGACTTTCAACGGCCCGCACTAACCCAGGAGCTTCCCCAAAATGTATATATAAAGGTGCTGCACTTCACTCATTCCTGCCTCCTTTCTTCCATCTTCAGACCAAACTCAGACTACCACTTCTCTTTACTATCTAGCCCTCGCTTCTTCCAATCTCCATTCAAACTTTGATTCTCTTCATTTGTTCTTTCTTACTCTCTTCTTCTCGATATCTTTGCCTTGCGCAATCCTCTCCCTAAGCAAAATATACACGCCATACCATCAATTCGCAAATATGCAACCCTGGGCTGTTACTCTACTTGCCTTTGCTGCCAGCTCTATGGCAGCTCCGTCTCCTGTTGGCGATAACTTGCCTGGCGCTGATGGCGCTGATGGTGCTGAACTAGGCGGTTGCAATTGGGTTGCCTTTGCGTGCTTTTGCCTCGACCCCAACACACAGAAACTTGTCGCCGCACCTGATTCATATTGCGCGTAAAGTATCGGTGTATAGAAGCCCTTATGAGATTTTGGTAAAGGGCCCTTTTATATGAAGATGGTTGGAATCTTGGGTAATATGTACGATGGATAGACTTGCTATCGGGATCACTATCGCACCATGGGATCCAGTATAGGATCATCTTCTTCAATAAACTCGTTCATATAAATGTCCATTTCAAGAAACGTGTCGTATCCGAATGCTTAGCTTCACTTTTGACTAGCTACATATATAGCTAGATATCTTTATAGCAACATGCCAAGTCGAGGTATAGAGCTAGTAGTTGGTATGTAGCATAGGACAAAGGTGTAGTCAGGCCATATCAATCAATGTTACTGACAGCGGCAAGCAGATGGGGGAACGAAGTCTTCAAAGCAGACTTTCGCCAATGGATAAAAGACGACTGCCCGAAGACCAAACATCTGGGTACAGCACTGAGCCAACCAACCGAAGTCGTATGACATTGGTTGGATGAAGGGGCTACATAGGGGCACAGTCGCCCAAGTTCTGGCAGAGAAACTGGACGCCAAGTGGAGGGTATTTCGCGTTGGCATGTGAAAGGGGACATCACGATGGGAGGTGTAGTTTGCTTGGGGGTGGGAGTGCCGGGCTCAAAACCTGTTGTACGCTCTGTTCACTGATTTGCTTCGTTTCTTTTTTCCCTCTTATACTTCAACCACGATGGGACGGAACCGAGCAACAAGGCACCTTGGTAGCAACTATGCTTCGCTTGTAAAAACCCCATAGTGGAACTTGCAGAGGGTCAATCCTGTCCGGCAGCCAATCCGGCGTCGTTTGATCTCCGTGATTCCCGTAGACGCGAAATAAGTTCAATTTCAAGCTCAAGATGTGACCTGGCATGCCCTGTCCTTGAAGTCTCCTGACCATGCTGTTGGGGAGTATGCCAAATGACGAAATCAATGTCAGTTGTTCTTTGTCCTTCTTCCGTGTTTTCCCTGATCTCGTTGATCAGTGCAAGAACTATGTCCGTTACTCTGGAGAAGACCGTCTCCAGTATGCTCTTCTGTGCACTAGGTGTGCCTCGAACATTTGCCTGGACTTCACTCCTGATGTCCTCCACTAAGGTTCGTCTGGAGACCAGCTCGTTTTCATTGCACCATCTCATCGCCATCCTCAGCCAGTCTCCAATCGATCGAAGGTTGGCTTTGACTGGTTTCGATGATACGTAAATCAAGCCGTCATCAGCGTATCCAAGGCTCTACATCCTCTTGAAGAGGTCTGCCATGAAGAGCATGTACATGATTGGTGAGGCTGGTGACCCTTGAGGTAAGCTACCACCGATCTTCCTTTCCACTGGGAGTCCTCCCTCGACAGGTAGGCTCACCTGCCTGTGCGTCAAAAATGAAGCCACCCACTTGCAGAGACACTCTGGCCATTGCTGGCTTCTCAACCTGGGTCGACATTCGCCTTTCTACCAATCTGTTCGAGGCCCTTTACCAGGGTTGACATGAGCGAGATCAGTCTGTAGCTCTTTGGGAGCGTCTTGTATCGCCGTGGTTTCGGGATCGCTACCATCATTGCTGACTTGAAGACCCTTGAGTGGACCTCCGCTGCCTGGGTATGGGTGTATAGGAAGGTTTTGGTCTTTCCTTGTGGTGTTCCTTTCGTGACGCTCTCGTGGGTTAGCGGGGATAGTCCCCTAGCCGGGCTTGGTTTCCCAAGTCAGTTGACCATCTTGAACACGTCGGCAGCTTCTGTCATGTTCTCAATGGTTTGCCTTCATAGCTCCTGTTTTTGCCGATCAAATATCCGCTTGGAACAGTGTCATCTTTTACTTGTACACTTCAAAGATTGTGTTGTTGAAGCTGTTCTCTTTGGCTCTTCGCCATGCTGATCTGATCGTATCTCTCTGGCTGCAGCCATGCATTGCGGGTTGCACGACCTTTGGCCCGTGCCTTTGTATTTGGCCTTGGGTACTTCCTCGTCAAGTACCTTGATTATTGTCTTGATCGGGTCTGCCACGAGTTGTTCCATGTCCTCCTCCCTCGGGGTTGCACTTGCGTGTCGGGAGTTGCTTATCTGGCGAGGATTTTCGCGAAGCTTTCTGAATCGAGTCTGTTGGTGCTGTGTCTAAAAAAGAAAAAGGAAAGGATTTAATTAAATTTGATTTGAATATATTTAACGTCTACTGGAATCACCAAGATAAAACAAGGCCGAATTAGTTACCCGATAGAATTAACCCTCTGCAAGGCTGTCCACAGGTTTCGGGCGAGAGAAGCAAGCATGCTCTCAAACAAGCTTGTTTGGTTTGCAAGTCTGCCTAGGCTTTGAGTGCCTCCTATGAAATTTTGGGGTCCCGCGCTTAGGCCAGGAGGGCTCTCGATCAAGCGTAGCCCTAGAGGGTTGGATACCTGGTGTTTTTGGTCTGCGACGACCACGTGTGAACTAGTCTAAAAGGCCGCCGGCTTTCGGCACGGGGGGGGGGGGGGGTATAGGCCCCGGCGGAGTACAGCGGTGTTGTCCTTTCGTATGCATGGCTGTTGCCGCATAGTGTCTATATAAACCTTTCCCCCTCTTTTTGCTGGTGGCCGGTAGTAGGGCTTCCTCAACATCCTCACGTGAAGCCCTCCTCGACATCTCCTTCCGATCCTGCAAAAGCATCCTCTAACCTCCTCCGTTCTCTCTGCGCTTCCGTCCCGCTCCTCTTCATCCCCTTCGTCCCCTTCGTGGCTGTTGATCGTTCTGTCCCGAAGTTGGTTATGTCATCCTAGGCTGCCTGTCTAGGACGGTCCCCTGTGGAATGCGGCGGCAGTGACTTGCCTCTCCGCGTTTCTGGGAGGAAGCAACCTCCGTGGTTTCCGGTGGGTTTAGATCGGGCTCTGGTTGTTCCTTCTCCCGGATAAGCCTCAGGTTGCGGCGTAGCACGCTGGCGACGTGACTTTTCGCTTTCGTGTTTTTCAGTAGCTTGTCCGCAAACCGTTGGCTCCATGGTCTAGGCAGTGCCTTGCACGTCCACCAGTGGCCCCGTTCCTTGGGATGGCTGCAAGCCCTGCATCCCAATGGGCAGTT
>JAXASZ010001120.1:0-93507 GCA_038407095.1 Ceratocystis destructans
TCCTTCCGCTTCCCCCCCCCTCCCCTCCCCTCCCCCCCTGTGTTTCCGATTGATTCCCTTTCTACCTTGACATTCTTGATTCGTGCTACTTGCTTCTATTGTAGCAGCCGCCGCCCACGCACTTGGTATATCTCTCCATGAAATCTCAATGTATATGCCTGATGTTTTTATCTGCCCATCTCAGCCTAGGTTTTAATGTGCGTATATAAACTTGTAGTCCCATGATTTGCCGGACATATATTCCTGTGTAAATAACGCTATCAAGTTTTTTTTGTTTTTAAAAGGCTATAATTTAATATACAGACGCGTAAAGTTCACTTGGCTACACTAGCTGGCCCCTCCCTCCCACCGTAAACAACCAACTACAACTCCGCCAATCAGACGAGACAAAGCATTTGTCAATGTGATAATCACGAAAGGCCGATCGTTGCGATGAAGCCAAGGAGACATTCGAACCCAGGAACATATAGCAAACACATGGGATGATAATAAAAATAATTAATGTCAAACAACATGTACAAAAGAAAGAGGGCAATAAATAGTGGTATTTCCAAAAAGAGTAAAGGACATGTAGATGAGGAGATATAGGAGAGAAAAAAAATGGCAAAGATCATAGCTAGCCCTGTCTCTAAAGAAACAGATCATGGATGGGTTGCCTATAAATGACTGGGACAGAAGAGGATAAATAAGGAAAATGGCAACGTGGAAGGAGTGTGAGAGAAAAAAAAAACAAAAAAGAAACAAAAACCATCAAGGAAGGGGTATATCGGCCACCATGGCATGACAACTCCAAAAAGATCCTACAATGCCGTTTACAGCTTCCAAGAAGAGCGCCATCATGAGAATTCATTAGCCAGAAAATGGACAAAAAAGGGAACGGAAAAAAAGAAAAAGGAAAAAAAAAACATAATCCAGTCAGCAAAAAGACCAATTATGTCTAGTCCTTGGTAGCAAATGCATCGCTAAAAGGACTCGATCCTCTCTTTGCCATATCATTCCGCTTATTTGACCCATCCTCAGACTTGGATTCCATGATGGTAGCCATGGGTGAAGCAGATGCAGCTTCTTCCTCCATGACAGCGCTCATTCTGGCGGACACAGATGGCTTCTCTTCAGGGTCCAAAAATGGGCTAGTTTGGGGGATATTGTTGCCAATAGTCGATGCTGAGTCAGTAGATGCTGAGTCGGGCACGTCGGATGTTGTCAACGGACTGCTGTTCTTCTTTCCGCCGACAACGCGGATGGCCTGGCCCTTTACAGGTGTGACGGTGGCGGCAGAAGCAGAGTTTACAAATGTCGATCCGACAGAGAATGTGCTCTCCGCACGGCTCTTAGGACGGGCATACTTGTCTACATCGACGGTAGGCACGGGAGGAACGGCTCCGCCAGGGCCATTGTGACTAGGACGCACAGAAACCATGGCAGGCTTGACACGCATGCCAGTCTGTGGAGCAGCAACGATAATGGCATTCTTGCCATAGACAGTAGAAGCAACACTAGAACGCATGGCATAAGACTGGCGGGCAAAAGAAGTGCGATCGGAGAATCCAGACATGTCTGAGTATGTTGATGCACGCAAATCACCAGGCATGAAGAAGTGTTGGTCCTCAAAGTTGCGAGGGGTGTTGTTACCAGTGCCAGAGACCTGAATAGGGATCGGAGGTACAGGCGGAACCAAAACAGTGGGGGAAGTGGGATTGGCGCGGTTTGTTACGCCCGGAATATAGGCAATCTGAATAATGTTAGAGGCACGCGTCAGAACCGTAGACGCAATCGAGTGTACTGTGTGCATTGAGGAGCGGTTATTCCTAGGAGTCGTTTGCTCAGGAGGGCTTTTTTCACTGCTCATCTCCTTGTAGCTTGCCGATGTCCTTTGCTCGGCACGCTTCTTCTTGATGAAGAAGAACCACACGAGAAAAGCAACGGTTGAAATCAGAATGACACCTCCGATGGTGGCACCAGCAATGACTCCAACGTTTGGGCCATTATGGCCGCCATCGGAGCCAGACGAGGCGGGCGAAGATGCCGAGCTGCCTCCGGTAGTCGGCTGGCACTTGGTCATAGGGCATTCGCGGCAGTTTGATACTGATACCACCTGCACACACTGGTAGCCAGGGGTAGTATAGCAAGAGTCCTCGCATCTCAAAGTTACGCCACTTTGGCAAACGGCGCAGCCAGATTCAGAATCGTCTCTCGGGTAGAGCTCTCGAGCTTTCAGTGCTAAAAGGACGAAGGGTATTGATTAGCGGAAGGCACTTTTTTTGCGGAGCAGGGTAGGTAGACAGCAGGCTATCAGAAACCTCGGACTCGACGCCCAGTTCGGGGTACTATACACACCTTCACGGAAGACCTCCTCACTCGTCGTCTCAATGACGATTTCACCACCATTTAATGTGTTCATGGCTGAAACTGACGTGATCGTAAACAGGGCGTTGGTGTGGTTTTTAATTTTATTTTATTTTTTTTCGGGTGCAGGCGGACTTGTATTTGGGCTTGGGCATACACCACAAGTTTCAACGCGGGAAAGCGGCCGCAGGGTGGAAAAGGCAAGTTGTCTTTGGCGGGTTGAGCAGAGAACTGGACGGACAGAAAGAGCGAAAGAAAAAGAGCGCACAGTTGATAGTCGACAATCGGACGGCTTTCCAGCTATCTGGGGTCGACCAAAGGAGGCTAAGATAGATGGCGATGAATACAGAAGCAAAGGCTCGGGAAGGAGGTAACGAGAGTAAGAAAGACAAGGCTTGGTTTTGGTTGTATTGAATTGGAGTTCCAAGCCAGTCAACAGTTGGAGACTTTGTCCGTCGAATCGGTTCCACGAAGCAAAGTCTTGCAGCGCGAGAGAAAACACAAAGAAAGACACACAAAGCCAGACGACGTGGGTTTGTGGCCAAAGGAGGGATAAACGATTGACGGGAAAATTGAGAGAATAAAAGAATAAGAATAAAAATAAAAACCACGGGCGATCGAGATGCAAAAACGCAGCAAATCAGATCGCTGGGCGGAAAAAAAGAAAGAATAAAAAGAATAAAAAATCGAAAGAAAAATGAGTGAAGAAAAAGGAAATAATAAAAAGAAAAGAACAAGCAGGAAGAGGAGGAAGAAAAGAGAAACAGAGCAAGATAAAATGAGACAGATGGATCAAGGTTATGGACGGGGTTGTTGCTACGAGAAAAAAAAAGAGCCGGTGCAGCAAATGCTTCGAGCAACTGCACTGACCGCAAAAAGTAAGAACCCCCAGACGGGGCGTGACAAACCAGCAGAGTAACAACTGCAACTACAAAAACGTGCGCAAATCGGAAGACGCTCTTGTTCTTGCAAAACAGAAACTCGCCAGAATGGCAGGAGAAAAAGAACTGCAGAAGTAATGGTCTCGACGCTTTTTCAGGTTTCTTGGAATGGGGCGAAAATGGAAAACGAGAGACAAAAACAGAAATTGCCTGGGTCCAGACCTAAGTTGAGGTGGCACAGCAGTACACAGAGTACGAGGCCACAACGAACAGTTGCCAACGGGGAATCAGCAGCCAGCTGCAAAGGAAATAACGAATGGAAAGCGCAGGTAGTCTAGTCAATAGAAAGGCAGTTGCAGCATGCACAGAGCACAGAGCACAGAGCACAAAGTACAAAGTACAAAACACATACAACAAGAACCGTCTCACCTCGCCAGAAAAGTATCAGTCAATAATAAAAAGCACATTACTGAATAGAGAAAAACAAGAAGAAAAAGAAAGGAAACGGGAAAACAACCACGTTGATGCGGCAGGAACAAGAAAAGTATAGCTGTTTCGTGCGCGTGGGAATAAAACCTCGAGCCCACTGCAAGACGAGTTGTAGACTAGGAAATTGTAGTGGCAGTGTCCCACAAAGAAATAAGTGTTACATCAGTGCAAATCACCCAGGGGTGAGTCTTAGCTGTGCTGGTCCAGATCCACCATGAGACCCAAGAAGCGATAGTATTGCTTTGTCCCGGCTTATACCACAGCAAGCGCCATAGTCAGTTATCTCTGCTCCATACAAATACAAGCCAATAACCAAAGCAATGCGCCAGTCCAAGCCTGGCGCCCATGTTTTCGTGCAATGCTGCGCCCTCCCAAACAGCAGACGATGAACAGACCGCCTATCCCGACTACAAACCTATCCGTGCTGAACAGAAGAGGGGGAGGGAAATTGGAGGCAGGCCCTCCCTCCTCTCTTACGGGGAGCTGGTCGTAATGCCGCTTAATGCTACTTAATGCTTGGTTCTGTTAGGCGGGAATTTGACAGTTTGGCTCTATGCACTCAGCCATATAAGCCCTGTTCTCTTTGACCTATGGACCACCATATGTCCTGTTCTATAGCCACTCATCTAGAGCCACTCATCTAGAGCCACTCATCTAGAGCCACACATTTCGTTGTCTTCCATGTCCTCTTGCTAGCTATATCACGTCTCTCCACAATTAGTCGTTACTGTTCCCAGACAAGATTTGCACAAAACAGGAAACACTGAGAACAGGAAAAACGACAGCGCACGCTAATGCCTGACAAAGAGCATGGAAAGCATGGGAGGGGCGAGAAAGAGGGCCTTGTCCAAACTTAGCGTGCCTGTGGGTCTCGGACCTTGGCGAAACAGGGGCCCGTCCCCAAGAGCCCACTGCGCAAGGGCCTGTATTAGGTGAATGCTGTATCCAATTCTGCAGGGGCTATAATTGAGTGGATAACGGCCATGGCCTTGTGAACAAGCTAGAGCCTCTCGCGTGTGTCTTTGTTGGTATGGAGATCTCTTCAGGAAACTCTCTTTGTGTTTCACCATCGTCTTGCTGTAACCTTTGGATGCTGCCACACTGCTGGGCTTGGCTCATCGTTATGGTCCTTTGCGCTGCAAGAAAAGAGGTATTTTGCACTCTATATTGCGTACCAGCTCCACGCGTGTTTCACCATATTCCCGTATCTTCCCCTTTTATCTCCATGGCCCATGCCTCGTTCGCTTTCTCGCGACCTACGCCACGACACTTGCTCCCGCTCATTAGGGTTATATTACATTCTCAGTAATGCTGGAATTGGCATGTCATTTGATGACGCGGCCGGAATTTTACGAGTAGGCGTACTATAAGATCAAAGCTAGGCCCTTTGCTTCCACCATTCCTATGGAGACTCAACAAATGTCCGTGACATATTTTGCAACGCATGCTTGAATTAGCATACCTATAGCTATAGTATGACGGCTTAAGCATCGATTTGCTACATCTACATGTGTTGTAAACGCCGCCGGGTGATCTCGTGGTTGGTAGGAGGATAAGACAGACAGCCAGCCAGCCAGCCATCTCGCCCTTCAACATATTCCGCTCTATCAAGTCATGGCTAGCACGATCGACTGATACGTCCGATACAAGTATGCCGGCTGTCTCTGGACTGTGCGAAGCTGCGCGTCAGGTAAGTCGTCATCCTTCCGCTGCGCTATTTCGCTTCATTATGTCTAATTTGTGTCGCTTGGAGCCGCCGTCGCTCCGAAAGGTGCTGGGCGTCCATTAGATAAAAATCTCCGGACCGGCAGTGCATGTCTGTCATCTCAGGCCGTGCTTTGTTTGTGCCTCGACATTCAAGCGGGCAAGGGGCAGTTGACTTTGCACGCGCGACCTCTTCTACGTCTGGCTACTCGTGTAGTGTTGTCCACTTTGGCCTGCATCGTCTTTTCTTTGCCCTCTTTTTCCTGGCCCCTGCTGCTGTTTACTTTGACATTCCAGTGTCTTTTGTCTCCTCCACCCATAAGCATGCCAGAGCCTAGCATCGTCTTACTTGTCCATTCTGAGCACTGGATAAATGTCTTGACTTGCTCGGGGCGTTCTGGTGTATTTACCCTTGTTCGCTGGTAGTTAGCTGAACAACCAGCCGTGCCATACCGGCCTGATGTTGGCTACTCCATCTGCTGGGCCCCTCCAGAAACTGACCGGAGTTACCCAGCCTGGAGACCGTGGGCGCTTCTTCGGGATTCCCCTCTGTCCGATTCTGCTACAGCGTGACTCAGCCAATGCTTCACAAGCTACCGCCGGCGAGCCTAAGTGCAATTATTGTGCCCAATTCCAGCCACTGCCTAAATCCTTTTTAACCTCTACTAACAGCCAAACAAAATGTGATACATACGGGGCCATTGGTCTAGTGGTATGATTGATGCTTCGGGCTCTCCAGTCCACTGCGGTAAACCGTGAATGTGTCAGGTCTCGGGTTCGATCCCCGAATGGCCCCATCGTGTTCTTTTTGCATCCGCTATCCTGCTATATGGGCCAGACTCACTCAAGCCCGACGTACTCTGCTCGTAAGACACCGACGATAGATAGTTCACGACATTTTTTGTGAATATGAATCCCAGCCGGCATCACAGCACCTTTTAGTCACAAGGGTCCACTAGGGTGCGCATGCCCAGAGCATTGAATCCCTTTGAGCAACACACTGTGCCCACTACGCAGTAATATAGGCTCAGCCACAAGCAACACCAAATCACCTGTTGTCAAAGAAGGAAGAGAACTCGACTAGGCGACTTTCTATTTTTAGCTTTCCCGTATTTCCAAAGCCTACTAGAGCTTGTACTGTTGAGATTCTCTCCTTGGCAGCCTGTCAAATGTCGAGTAATATGATCCTTTTCCACAAGCACAGGTATAGACAAAAGCTACGGACATTGCCATTATTCTTTCAATGTCTTGAATGTCATGTCCTCATCTTCTGGACTCAGCTAGCCCTCATTATATATTATTGGGTCTGGTGCCCTCTTCCCTGTTGGCGTTCTGGATCTTGCGCTTGTCGTAATGAAACTGGGGATTAGGGGGCTTATGGCGGGTAGCTGGGTGCCTTTAGGGCTTGCCTTGCAGTTGTTAGGGAAAAGGGGGATGGAGGGGGATATCAACCGTGATTGAGACTGGCCAGGAGCATGTACTTGGTTTTTCTTGGGTGTGTTTTTTATCTCCTTTTTTTCCCCAGCCTACTTCTCTTTGATTTTCAAAGCAGCATTCAGATCACATCAATTTCTCAGACCCTGACTCGCACGTAAGAATAGCACGGTACAGGGGCAGACGGGCGCTGTAGCTAGGATAGGAGCAGACTGGTTTCTGTCTTATTTCTTAGGGCAGAGATGCTAGCTTAACACATCAATGAAAATCTCTTCATTTGACACCTCCCTAACAATCTGTGGCCCCTTCTTTTGTCGGGACCCAACGAACCTGTAGGATACCCCCTCGACACAGGGATACAACCAGATGGTAGGGCGGGGCAGGAGTAGGCCTTCAGGTACATTCCAGGAGAGAGCACATGCAAGTTACCGCAACATCCCTATTGGCGGGCAGAGAGTAGGAGACGAGGGTACTGTCTACTTGTATTCTGGTTCTGCAGCGGTTATGAGCAATGGTCGTTTGTTAGCAGCTGATGCAGAGACAAGAATGGCTCAGGGGAAGGGCCAAGAGTCTCTTGAAGAAGGCAAGACAGATGACCTGGTTGGTCGTGGGTCTCATTTTTTTTTTTCTTTTTTTCTTTTAGGTTCGTATGGAGGAGAGGGGTGGTATAATGGAGTTAAGGGCGGCTGAGCTGGTTGGATGTTTGTTGTACTCATACAAGCATAACGCCGCACTAACGTGTGCGTACTATACACCCATAGTCTTGCATATGCACGTAGCACTTGTCGCTTGCTGCTGAAACTAATGGCTGCGGGATTATGCACCACTCGGAAAACGGCCTGGCAAGAGCAGGCTTGACAGGACGACAGCGCAGAATCAACGCGGTGCATCCAGTCCAAGTACAGTCGTCATCGACTGACTACTTCTAAGCAAAGTCACCAGGAGGCAAGGCACTCCCTCCCCTTGAGATCCTCCTTATCCCCTCCGCCACCTATGCCGCCATAGTCGTTGCGACACTGCCACACTGGGCAGTTAGTTAGCCCTCTCGTGTGTTTCGGTGACTATGTGGACTTGAGTGTATGAGGAAATCAATTGCTGGTGCCTCATGTCGCTGGCATCTGGCGGAATGCTTTACGCAAGCTCTGGCTGGTAGTCGATGAATGAGAAAATGAGGGTGCAAGAAAAGAGCCGGCTTTGTCCCCTCAATCTCAATGGCCCAGTGGCCAGCCGCGAAAGTGGAGGAGGGTGGAAGAAAAGCGGGGCCGCCACATGTGGTTTGAATGGCTGAGGCGGCGGGAGCAGCTCCTTCCTAGACGCCTTCCTGACCAATGTCTCTCTTTGCTGGCTGTTGCACCAGGAGGAAACAAATAAAAGAAAGGAAGGAAGCAAAGAAGGAGGCAAAAAAGGAAACTAGGAGTTAAGGGGAGCTCCTCCCAACACCCACAGTGTCTAGTTACTTCTGGGCGCGGGCACTAGCCCGGACTTGCACTGCACTGCGCTGTAGCATTGCATTGGCTAAAGCTGTGGAGGTGCAAGACCTGTACACCATGTACGCCGCTGATGCTAGGAGACCAACCAGCAGGTGAGCAAATGAAAGAGCCCTTCAGGTGGCTTTCCCTTGAAAGGGACTGCTGAAGGCGGAAACAAAAGCGCGAGAGCCAGGTAAAAAGGAATTAAAAAAAAAAGGAATTAAAAGACCCCTGTTGCCCGCCGCCGGCCTGCTCAGCGATGCAGATTGTTGTGTTCCCCAACTGTACCGCTATTTACAGCGTCCACAGTGTCTAAATACAGCACTCCCAGCATTGAGTGCCACATTATTCAGCCTCCTTTTCCTATAGTAAGTCAGGTCAACTAAGCCTCGTTCTCATGGTTAGGTGCTGTTGCTGGGCTGGCTTTCACTTCCTTCCTTAACGGTGTGTACGCCTGGCCTGGGCTCCTTCCAAGGGCATATTTTCCCCTCTTCCTTTCCCTCCTCGCTCGCATCTCTTCTTTTCCTTCTTTCTTGTGTTTCTTCCTCCTGCTATCCCCTCCCATCTCAACTGCCCCCAAACTAGGCTCGCCGTCTTGTGCCTGGCCTCATCCTCTTTCTCTTCCTTGGTCAGCTTCTTGCTCTGACAAAGCTAAAAAAAGAACGGTTCCATTCCAGAGCCACCCTCCTCTGCGTCGTCTCTCCCCCCTTGATTATCCCACCAGCCTCCCAAGCTCCGCTGGAAGCACTGTCAAAATACGGCCAAGAGCCACAGCCATTCAAAAGTCCAAGCTCATATTTTATCCCAGCTCACAAACTTGGGCGCCGTGTTTTCCTCCGTTTTCCTGTCGTTTATCATCCCAGCTTTCTTGCCCGCACTCTTGCTTTCCACTTTTCTTTTCTCCAGACGCTCGTTTCCTCTTGCTTTGCTACTAACTACTCTTCGTCGTCATATTGCGGCTACTTGGATCGGCCATCATTGTCTTAGCACTGTCAAGTTCATTCTCACTGGCCACGCTATTATTCTTATCCAAACCCCCTCCGCTTCTTCAGCATGGCTTACCATGGCCAAGGAAACAATGACTACGAAGGCGAGCCTTTGCGGGACCTCCCGCCTGCCGGAAGAGTAAGTCAGCTTCTATGCCACATTCTGTGCATACATGGCCCCCATCGGCCCCCATCGGCACCACCGTGTGCCCCTGAACCGTTAACCTATAACATTGGCCATCTTCTAACTAAAAACTTGTCATTGACAGTACCACATTCCTCCTATCGATGATTCTGAAGAATCAAACCATTCGCTGCTGCGCGACAACCACACTCCTAGCAACGACTATGGCCACATCAATCAATCCGGCCATCTGGGTGAATCACTTGCCGTCCAACCCCCCGAACGTCCTTTGTCGGCCTACAGTCTCACAGAGTCGTACGCCCCTGGTGCTCAGTTGAATCAAGGCCCCGGTGCCCCTCCATCACCAGGATACCACAATGACCCCTACTCGAATCAACAATATTCCTCGGACTTTGACAATACTGGCGGCTACGGCGGCTATGGAGACCGTCCTGTATCGACTGCCGATCCCGATGACAACTGGGTGGCCCGTCAACAGGTCAGCGGAGGGCTAAAACGTTATGCCACCCGTAAAGTCAAGCTGGTCAAGGGAACGCTGTCTCTGGGCTACCCCGTGCCCAGTGCCATCAAAAATGCCATACAGCCCAAGTATCGTGACGTCGAAGGCGGCAACGAGGAGTTTATGACAATGCGCTACACTGCCGCTACCTGTGATCCCAACGATTTCACCCTAAAAAACGGCTACGACCTGCGGCCACGCATGTACAACCGTCACACAGAGCTGCTGATTGCAATCACATACTACAACGAAGATAAGGTTCTGCTGTCCAGAACCCTTCATGGTGTCATGCAAAATATCCGCGACATCGTTAACCTAAAGAAGTCCACATTCTGGAACAAGGGTGGCCCTGCTTGGCAGAAGATTGTTGTTTGCCTTGTCTTCGATGGTATCGAGAAAACGGACAAAAACGTCCTGGATGTCCTTGCCACCATTGGTATCTACCAGGACGGTGTCGTGAAGAAAGATGTCGACGGCAAGCCTACTCTAGCTCACATCTTTGAGTACACTAGCCAGTTGTCCGTAACCCCCAACCAGCAGCTTATCCGGCCTATGGAGGATAGCCCGCAGACATTACCCCCTGTGCAGTTCATCTTCTGCTTGAAGCAAAAGAACTCTAAGAAGATTAACTCTCACCGCTGGTTGTTCAATGCCTTCGGTCGCATCCTCAACCCCGAGGTGTGCATCCTGCTGGACGCTGGCACCAAACCCTCTCCAAAGTCGTTGCTGGCTCTCTGGGAAGGTTTCTATAACGACAAGGATCTGGGCGGTGCTTGCGGTGAAATTCATGCCATGTTGGGTCGTGGTGGTCGTAAGCTCTTCAACCCGCTGGTTGCCGTTCAGAACTTCGAGTATAAGATCTCGAATATCCTGGACAAGCCCCTTGAGTCGTCATTTGGATATGTCTCCGTGCTTCCTGGTGCCTTCTCTGCCTATCGTTTCCGTGCTATTATGGGCCGACCGCTGGAGCAATACTTCCACGGTGACCATACCCTGTCGGCTCAGCTGGGCAAGAAGGGTATTGATGGCATGAACATTTTCAAGAAGAATATGTTCTTGGCCGAGGATCGTATTTTGTGTTTCGAGCTTGTCGCCAAGGCTGGTCAAAAATGGCATTTGTCCTACATTAAGGGTGCAAAGGGTGAAACCGATGTACCCGAAGGTGCTCCTGAGTTCATCTCACAGCGTCGTCGCTGGCTGAACGGTTCATTTGCCGCCTCGCTGTATTCCGTCATGCATTTTGGCCGCATGTACAAGTCTGGTCACAACCTCGTGCGCATGTTCTTCCTGCATGTGCAGCTTCTTTACAACATTCTTACTGTCGTCTTCTCTTGGTTTTCCCTGGCTTCTTACTATCTTACCACCACTGTTATCATGGACCTGGTCGGAACCCCCGTTCCCAAGACGCCCTCTAGCAACGAGTACCACGCCTGGCCCTTTGGTGATAGTGCTTCTCCCATCATAAACGACGTTCTTAAGTACATATACCTGGCTTTTGTCATTCTGCAATTCATTCTCGCTCTTGGTAACCGGCCCAAGGGTTCCAAGTGGACCTACATTTCTTCGTTCTTGGTCTTTGCCCTTATCCAAGGATACACTATTGTCCTCACATTCTACCTGGTCGTTCGTGGTCTTCGCGATGTAAACCCTGACACTGACCTGAGAATGGGCTCTGGCTCTGATTTCGTGAACACTTTTTTCACGGGATCATCCGCTGCTGGTGTCATCATTGTCTCCTTGGTGTGTATTTATGGACTGTACTACATTGCCTCCTTCCTGTACCTGGACCCGTGGCACATGTTCCATTCCTTCCCTGCCTACATGCTGCTTACTTCAACCTACATCAATATTCTCATGGTGTACGCCTTCAACAACTGGCATGATGTTTCGTGGGGTACCAAGGGTTCCGACAAGGCCGAAGCGCTACCCTCTGCCAATGTGCAAAAGGGCGAGAAGAACGAGGTCGTTGTTGAGGAAATTGACAAGCCCCAGGAGGATATTGATAAGCTGTTTGAGCAGACTGTGAAGCGTGCACTGGAGCCCTACAAGGAGGCCGAGGATATGGAGAGAAAAGATGTGGAGGATGGCTACAAGTCTTTCCGTACTGGTCTGGTTGTCTCGTGGCTTTTCTCCAACATTTCCCTCATTGTTATCATCACAACCGACAACTTCAACTCTTTCGGCATGACTGTAAGTAATCAACCCCTTTTTTGTCATAATGTCATTTGCTAACAGATATACTAGCAATCATCAACTGAACGCACTGCCAACTACTTCAAGTTTTTGCTTTATGCAACTGCCGTTCTATCACTGGTGCGCTTTATGGGCTTCATGTGGTTCTTGGGAAAGACTGGTCTCATGTTCTGCATGTCGAAGCGTTAAAGTCGACAACCAGGAAGTATGGTGTGCTGAACAGCAATGGACTTGTTGTCATCTTTTTTGGTTGAATCTTACTCCTGATCTATCGTGATGCATTTATGATTTTTTAAAGCCATCTCATAACAGTCTGACAGTACCTGTCTCCTTAGATCTTGGATCTTTTGATTTTCTCGGTTCTCGGGCTGGTTAGCATGAAGATGTTGACGTGGTATTTTCATGGTGACATTTTCGGATGATTTTCTTTTCTGCTGTTGTATGGGGTCATTGTTTTTTTTTTCTTTTTCGAAACTGTCTCAAATTTATTTTTCATGTACACTTGTTAGACTTTGCTAGTTCGGCTCGGTATTTGGCTGTACACTGTAACGTCTGTCCCTGAGCGGAAGCTACATGGCCATTCATTGCTTTGCGCTTATTTGGGGTTTTATGTATCTACGCTTGGATTCTACTTGTTGGATATTTTAACTGCTTTTCGTTTTTTTGGAGATATTCTAGTGCATGGCGACGAGAACAACGAACAGGAAAAAAAAGCACACGCCTGGGTGTATTTGTGCTTGTTGATTTTGCGATGCTGCCTGGTGTGAGGAAGCATGAATTTGATAAAAAGATGTGCAGGCTGCAACTGCCTGCTTGCGAACCCTAATCTCCGATACGGGGAATCGAACCCCGACCCCCACGGTGAAAACGAGGTATCCTAACCGTTAGACCATATCGGATGGTGAAGACTTCGCTGATATACCTACTACTAGCTGCCATTATAGCCTACTCGACTAAATGCTTTACCGATAATCAACCGACAGATTCTGACATCGTCTAGCACCACTTTCCCTCGTTCATCGTCATGGTGCAAACTGCAACCGACAGCCCAATGGTCTTGTTTACGATTACGAACCCAGCGACTTCTTTTATTTCCATGCATAGCAAGCTTTCCCTTGGCACTCTTACGCAACCTTCAACACCCATACTAGGCCGTTTATACACTTGCACCTCCACGTTGACATACTTACTCCCCAACTCTACCAACAACAACCCCACCGCTCAGCTGTCTTAGGCTCCGCCTCATAACCAACATTGGACGGTTTTCCAGACTGCAGCCTGTCTCGTCTCTGTTCATCCAGTGAATCGGCCCAGGAGAGCCTACTCGGCTTTACCCAAAGCTCAACTACATAACGCCTTTTATTGCTTAGTTTTTGATATCGCTGATTTCTTGTACCACCTTACGCAAGCTCGCTTGACCGCACTCAGGTTTCTTCCCTATACACATCGAACCTAGGTGCCTTTATACCGCCATGTTGAAGATTTGGTCTATGGTACGTCGATATAAACATGGAGGAGGTTGAATAGCCCATGCGTGACCGACAATACGACGTTCTCGCACTCCACTCATGATTGGGTCACCGACCAACATGCTGACCCTCTGTTTTCTTGCCCGCAGAAAAAGCAGCAGCAAGATGCTGAGAATGCCGATACGGCAGCTGGGAAGAAGAAGAAAGTAACGGCGGCGCAATTGCGTGTTCAAAAAGGTATGCGAACGAATTTGCTCGCCTCCCCTCAATCCTCGCCTGTCCCATGGCGCATCACATACATCAAACATAGCCCTGGTCTTGCTGAATCACATGCTGATCCGATTGTGCCAGATCTTTCCGAACTCGATCTAGGTGGGACCATGTCCACCGAGTTTCCCGACCCCGACAACATCCTCAACTTCATCCTGACTATCAAGCCCGACGAGGGGATGTACCGCGGCGGCCGCTTCACATTTACCTTTGACATTAACCAAAACTTTCCTCACGAGCCACCAAAAGTGCGGTGCCGCGAGACCATATACCATCCTAATATTGATTTGGAGGGCAAGGTCTGCCTGAACATTTTGCGCGAGGACTGGAAGCCTGTATTGAATCTGAATGCTGTCATTGTTGGCCTCCAGTTCCTCTTCCTAGAGCCCAACGCCTCCGACCCATTGAACAAAGAAGCCGCAAACGATCTGCGCGCAAACAGAGAAACGTTCAAACGCAATGTGTGGCTGTCGATGACGGGAACTAGCATCCGTGGAACCATGTACGATAAAGTCCTCCTCTAGAACAAGCGCAAGGCAAAGTTGTAGTTAGACAATGGTGTGTGCTATGCTGCTAGCAGATTATGGACCTGCTACTTGGGGATATTCGCATACAATGTAGAAGAGGCAATGTTAGCTTGTTCTTTTTAATTTTCCTTCGTTCGGGCGTTCTACCTGTTGTGACGCACTATAACACATCTTGTAATTAGTCGCTTTGTGGACACAAAATTCTAATAGCTTGTGTACATAGGGTCATTAGGGTTATAAAGTTATAAAAGATAGCCACGAAAATCTCGGAATAGCTACTTGTTTAGGGGGATTAGGATTTTTGTGCAAAAACAAGTTATAATAGACCACTGACGACGAGCGACTTGCCACAGGAGATTACCCCGTACTAATGGAAAGTGCCCCTACTAAAGCTAGGCTGGATTGTGTTTATTTCTTACATATATCTTTTCGAGGCCGCTAAAAGCCTTTGGGCTGATAGAGTTAGGCCATATCAGCCCGCCCTGTTGTTAGATATTTCCATTAGACCTTGTAGTTGTGTGCGTTCTTGAGAACGGGTCTCGCGCAAAAGGAGGGGGGTTAACCTCGAAGGTCGGTGCTAGGGACTGAGTGGATAACAAATGGCATTGGCGTTCATCAAGAAGTTCCTCCTAAAAAGCTGACATTTGATAAGGTGAGCGAAGGATTTTCTATGAGTAGAAAAGCAGAGTTGTATGGGCTGAAATATAGTGCTGATGTTGCGTGTAGATGCAGCAATTCGCAGTACACTGTGATATGGGAATATTCACTCAGGTAACGAGGTTGTTGTCAACTGATGAGGGTTACAGTGGTAAACTCGGTAAATAGAGGCGTGCTGATAGGGCTTGACTAGCCCACAAACTACAAACTCTTTTTTATTTTTATTTTTATTTTTTCACCTGCAAGCAAACGACGACGTGTGCTTTCTGAATTTGGACCTTGCCCTGTTGTTGTGCATAGCAGGTGGATTTTGGGTCAGTAGGCTGTGAAAAAAAGAAAAAAAAAAAAAAAAAAAAAGAAAACGACATACCCAAACAAATGCCAAAAGACCATCAATATATTTCCACTGACGGCTTTGCGGCTTGAAAGGATAGACCCTGAATTCGGATTGAATCGGAAATCCCAGCCTCTGTGGGATTTCACCAGCGGCCTTAGCATGGGCTCAAGCCTGCACCTAAACAAGAGATTGTCTCTACATTGCCTGCACAACGGGCGAAGGGCTTGGAAGAAAGCACCTGGCTTACCTGTACCAAATTGGCCCTTAGGCTTCGCACTGCTCTAGCTTGCTTGTGCTTTGCTGCCTCAGGCTTCAAGTAGAGAACAAAAAGCCAATGGCTGCGTTGTGCAAAATTGTCCTGGCCGTCGCCATGGTGAGCTCCAATTGGCCGTGGACCCACTTCTGCCGAGGATCCCTGAGGCCGGGAAGAATCGCTCAAAAAGTGTCCTCTGCCAGATCAAGCAGCAGGATTTTCTTGTCTTCGTCCACTTCCCCTTCCCTTCCTTATTTCTTTTCCTTTTCTTTCCTTTCCTTTCCTTTCCCATAGCTTCCAGTCGATCGCGACTTTCTATCCAAGACCTCTCTCCCCTCAGTCCTTTTTGTTCATATCGCAAAAAAATCAGTCACAATGTCTGACAAGTCTGCTACCACCGTCATGGGCATGCCGGTAAGAATTCATCTTATTTCCCCTGCTTTGTTTATCATCATGATGTCCTGTTGCGTCGCCTCCCCCCCACGCACGCAGCTGACTGATTGAGTGCCCGTGAAAATTTGCTATGCATGGCTTCCAATTCATCACCGTCGCCATCCAAGCGGTCATCGCGCAATCTGTTGTCAACTACCCATCTGCCAATGGCTGCTATTGATGCGTCCAGGCCTGGCCATGGCAAAGAAAAACAAAAAGACTACATGGCCAAGGAGGCGTTGGTGATGTGTGCCGACATACATGCGCTCGCATAATTGATAGGCAGGCTTTCTCTGTCCCACAAGACAATATAGCTAACCCCGTCTCTCGCTCTAGCCCTTCGTCGTTGACTTCCTCAGTACGTTCAGATTAAGCTTTGATCCTTGACCGTTGTCTTCATTTCGGCTGTCAGCCTTGAAAGTCGCTGGTGCTCCAACATCCTCACTCTCACTGGCTGGGCTGATATAAACAACACGTCGATGTTTGCTTCCTTGGTACCCTATACTAACAGCCGAAACAGTGGGAGGTGTCTCCGCTGCCGTCTCCAAGACTGCCGCTGCCCCCATCGAGCGTGTCAAGCTTCTGATCCAGAACCAGGTTAGTTTGGACATGGTCCAATGTGCCCCTACTCTTGTGTAGCACACCCTAACTTCTTGTGTTGCACTATAGGATGAGATGATCAAGCAGGGCCGTCTGGACCGCAAGTACACTGGCATTGTCGACTGCTTCAAGCGTACCTCCGCTGATGAGGGTATCATGAACCTGTGGAGAGGTAACACTGCCAACGTTATTCGTTACTTCCCCACCCAGGCCCTGAACTTCGCCTTCCGTGACCAGTTCAAGAAGATGTTCGGCTTCAAGAAGGACCGTGATGGCTACTGGTGGTGGATGGCCGGTAACCTGGCCTCTGGTGGTGCTGCCGGTGCCACCTCTCTGCTGTTTGTCTACTCCCTGGACTTCGCCCGTACCCGTCTGGCCAACGACGCCAAGTCTGCCAAGAAGGGTGGCGAGCGCCAGTTCAACGGTCTGGTTGATGTCTACCGCAAGACCCTGGCCTCCGACGGTATTGCCGGTCTCTACCGTGGCTTCATGCCCTCCGTTCTGGGTATTGTTGTCTACCGTGGTCTGTACTTCGGTATGTACGACTCCATCAAGCCCGTTGTCCTGGTCGGTCCCCTGGCCAACAACTTCCTTGCTTCCTTCCTTCTGGGATGGGGTGTCACCACTGGTGCGGGTATCGCTTCCTACCCTCTCGACACCATCCGTCGTCGCATGATGATGACTTCGGGTGAGGCCGTCAAGTACAAGTCCTCGTTCGATGCTGCCAAGCAGATTGTCGCCAACGAGGGTGTCAAGTCCCTGTTCAAGGGTGCTGGTGCCAACATTCTGCGTGGTGTTGCTGGTGCTGGTGTCCTGTCCATCTACGATCAGATGCAGGTCATTCTGTTCGGCAAGGCCTTCAAATAAGCGACTTGTCGTCTGAATGGAACGATGGAGCCGCGGACGAAAACAATAGCGATTTAGCCGCTGGCGTTGTAGTCGCGGCTGAGAAGCATCCCGCTTCTATCGTAATGAAGTTGATTGAAGCTCAGCTGATTGCGACGGACTCTGGAACGGGGTCGGGGGAGCTGTGGTTGGTTAGATAGACGAGGTGTGGCTCTTCTTTAAAAGTTGGCGACGCTCTTTTGTCTGTGTGTACAACAAACCTCATGAAAATCGATTTCTATAATTTACTTTCCTTGTTAGTTTGATGACCGTACGAGACCTGATGGTGTGTTTAAAAGAGGACGACATGAATGTGGAAGAGATGATGTGGACACCACGAGAGAAAAGTGGGCCCTAAGTGAATATAACGGAGTAGCATTGGGGGAGTTTTAATTATTTTCCTTGCAAGGCCAACTACATCGCAACGCAACGCGCCACACACACACACACACACACACACACACACACACACACACACACACACACACAAGACGCAAAAACCGCAATAATGCCTCCTATGAAGAAGACCGTGTCTAACACACAAAATAAGCGCCCTTCAAAGCCCGCATCGGACAACGAAGTCGCGGGTCTTGCAGACGGTGACAACAGCGCGTCAGGCACAGAGCAGGTGGACGGAGAAGCCAAGGTGCAGGTGCCGGAAGAACTGATTACACGGGTGCTTCATGATATGTTTGAAAAGGAGAACACACGTATTTCAAAAGATGCAAACCGCGCAGTGGGCAAGTACCTCGATGTGTTTATTCGAGAGGCACTGATGCGGGCGTCGGCTGAGAGGGGAGCGCGGTTCCTGGAGGTAAGGCTGGCATAGGAGAGGGGAGATGAGAGATGGAGGATGGCGACATGAAAAATGTGTCTTTGCTAACTAACCCCCGGCACAATAGGTCGAAGACTTGGAAAGGCTGGCGCCGCAACTGCTTCTCGACTTCTGATAAACAAGACATCTCTCCTCGAAGCGAACGGGCAAACACTACAACACACAACAAGATGCAGATGGGCACCAGGATAGACCACCATACCAGACCACACTTAGCAGACACCTGAAACGAGGCATACTTGCCGTCAGGTAGATTTGGTGATCTTGCTGCTTGGCAATGATGCCACGACAGCAAGCCAATCGAAACACGCCACTGATTTGGAGGCATCTCGTCGCAGCTTATGTGTGTCCTGGTACCATGGCTCTTTCTTTGCATACCATGGCGTGCCCTGTTTTCGTTCGCTAGCTTTGACAGAAATAAACATTAAACAGCGAAACATCGGCCCGGCTGTAGCCCATCAGAGAACGTCAAGGGTGCCAAGGGGGGTACAGCCCCCACCCTTGAAACCAACCTTGTTTGGACACCGTTGCAAGCACCGTCGATGAAGCATCACTGTATCTACTTGGTTGAAAAAAAACAGCGTTATCGTATCGTGATTCCTGTGCTGGGATATACTCTTTTTTGATTATGGTGGTCCCTACGCTCTGCATCGCGGCCAGGCAATGCGCTGCGCGAAACATGGCCGGATTGATCATCACATCGCCACACAAAAATATGTTCAAATCATGCATTCTACTGGAAAGTAGGGCGTTAAGGGTCGGACGTGACGAATGATTGTATGCGTGATGTTGGTACTCGCAAAGGGTGTCCGTCGAGGTATAAAAGATGGTGGTCTCTTCCGTAGGTTGGCTGCTCTTCTTCTTTTCTTTCCTGACAGGCTACAATATCTCATAGTTAAAACGGACACTTTATTTTCCTTTTCCTTTTCTTCTTTGTTTTAATCTTCATTTCTCTTCTGCAGGCTAGTCCTGTCGTTTACGCGCAAGTCGCTTTCTATATAACATTTTTCTTTTCCATATCACGATATCTCCGGAAGATACAATACCTAATCTCACGAGACCTTATACCCTCCGCACCTATTTACATCTGCATAATCCGCGTTCCTATATCTTTGATATCTGCAAGATACTAGTCGTCTCCTGTCTCTCCATTTCATATCCTTTTAATCCCCCACATCCAAAATGCAGCTCCGCTTTGCTCTGATTGCCACTCTGATCTCGGCCGTCTTGGCCTCTCCTGGTAAGACACTATTGCGCCATTCCTAGTACTAGACACGCAGGTTATGTACTAACATGCTCGTGTAGCTCCATCATCAGAGGGTGGCTTATCGTCCTCTTCTAGCTCTTCTGAGTCGTCTTCTAGCTCGTCATCCTCCGGCTCTGGCTCTGGCTCTGGCTCCGGCTCTAGCTCTGAGTCTGGCTCTGGCTCTGGCTCTGGCTCTGGCTCTGGCTCTGGCTCTGGCTCTGGCTCTGGCTCCGGAACCGAAACTTTTGCCGTCCGTGTCGGCATGGATGCTACAGGCAAAACAGTCCTCAAGTTCTCTCCCGATACTATCACCGCTCCTGTTGGCTCGGTTGTTCAGTTCCAATTCATGGGTGGTAATCACACCGTGACGCAGTCGTCATTTGATGGCCCCTGTGTGCCTATCAGCGAAACATCTAGTGCCCTTGGCTTCCACTCTGGCTTTGTTCCAGCGGCTGCTTCTGTTGCCAAGGGCGAAATACCCGTTTACAGCATCACTATCAACGATACCAAGCCGCTGTGGGTGTACTGTGCACAGGGTAAGCACTGCCAGTCAGGAATGTCTATGGTAATCAACGAGAAGTAAGTTTGTCCCTACCCCCTTTTTGTCCACGCTTCAGCTCTCAGCTCGACAGTCACTAACACATATATAACCGCAGCACGGCTTCCAACTCCTCGCGGTCTCTGGCAAACTACCGCACGGCCGCTGCTAATGTTGCTGTGGCCAAGGCGCCAGTAGAGGGCAGCACTTCCGGCGGCGCTGCTGGCCTGGCGCCTGCCCCAAGCTCTGGCCTAGGGTCTGGATCCGCTTCTGGCACGGGCGCATTTTCTTCTGGAACGCCCATCGCCACTGCAGCCGCTTCCAAGATTGGCAGCAATGTTGTTGTCCCCGGATTCCTTGCATACCTGGCAATGTTGTTATAAAGGAGGAAATGGTAATATGGAGGAAGTGAATAAGGGATAGAATCTTATGAACACATTCACGCATGAATATAGTACACTGTCCATGTTTGCACCAACTCATGGCGCTTGCAAACATATAAATTCAAAAGCACTGATCCTGAAGCTTCCATATGCATATATTTAATGGTTCAATGGTTGATTAGCATTCACTATTCAAGTTGGGCTAATTCTGCTTTCCAGGAGCCTTCCGCTTCGGGCGCTTCTTTTGTGCTGACGCACACAAAGGACGCGGCTCCTCCTTCTCCAGCCAGTTCTCCTCGCGACGGACATAGCCAACTTTAGAGTACTTGTCACTCTTGGCATAGAAGTTCATCCAGTGCAGTAGGGCCTTGTTCATCTGCTCCAGCGCATCCTCGCGCTCCTTGGCGCGCAAGGCTGCCAGCTCCTCTGGAGCATAGAGGCTATCAATCTCGGGGTCGTCGAGGGGAATGAACATCTCTTCGACACCACGCATGTCGGCAGTGCGGTCTTCAGCGAAGCAGCCAGTAACATAGGCACGGGCAGCATCTACACCGGCAAAGTATTGGTAGGAGCCGCCGGGGCCGTAGACACGGCGGCCGGGAGTAACATCGTAGATGGTGCCGTTGATGGCAATGTAGAGAGGCTTAGATTCATCGACGCCGTTGTAGGCGGTAAGCTCCTCTGGGGTCAGATAAATAGGGCCGGACTAGACAGAGAAAGAAATACGGTTAGCGATGATCCGTGTAGAGCATGGCTGGTGGGAGCTTCTATAGCCAGGACCATCCATTATTATTGGCTTTGCAATGTACAGATGACTTACCAGGCGGGCCTGCCAATAACCTAGCGTCAGGTAATTGGGACGTGCCTGGGTGCTCCAGAACATGCTCTTGCCATTGCTGGTGACATAGCTCAAGCCGCACGATGCAAGCAACAGGAAGGTGAGAACTCTAAAGATGTCGAGCACCAGAGACGAAGCCGAGGCTTTATCCTCGTCGCGGATTCGTTGATGGGAAGACTTGGGTTTCGAATGATCCTGCAGTAAAGGTTCTTTTTCGGAGACGGCGGGTTTGCGCTGTCTGATTTCTTGGTCAGCCATGGCTAGTTGAAAGGTATCTTTGGATGAGCTGGGGTGAATCTGGCAAGCTGGAATCACAAGCGAGGAAGAGAGCTGTGCAGAAAATAAAATGAGCCGACTGCAGCCTAGGGAGTCGAGAGTTTGAGGGAGGGAAGAGTAGGAAAACTAGAAAGCAAAGGGATGGTGTAATAGCCTTGCGAAGCTGAGGTGTTTTGACCAGCGTCGCAGACAGACAGTCAGCAATGCAGTTAGGGTTAGAGAACCCTTGGGTTGGGGCATGTCCGCAAAAGCCACCGACTAGCCTGTCAATGACGACAAGAAGATACTGTGCATACGGATGTAACTGCGGCATGCAGTGATAGAGAAGTTCTCCCGAACAGCCTGGAAGCACCCGGAAGACGAGACAGAAAAAAGGCGGTAGAGCGACCCAGTCCTTGCAGCACAGGCCGGTGAGATTTACAGCTAGAGTGCCGGAGTGCCAGAGTGCCCGAGTGTCAGAGTGCTAGAGTGCTAGAGTGCTAGAGTTAGCAACTGGCTCCCCCCTTGCAGGGCAGCGCCGCGCTCTGCCCAGTAGGCCTTCAGATACTTGTACTGTCTGTTGCCCCGACAACCAAAGGTTCCACTATGCTTATATATATGGGGTATTTCTTTGTTCGTAGCTGCTGATCTCCACATTAACTGTAAACCCAAGTGTAAACAGTAAAATAGCGAAAAATAACACAATTTTTAATCGTTTTTTTTCTTTGTCCTTTGATACATATTCATGATCCTCGATCTTCTTCTTCCGCTACCCTCCGCAAGAAGTTATTTTATAACCGCACCAACCTCCCAATTGTTGCTATCTTACTGACTCTTCACCCTTTCTCATATCGCTGCTTATTTTTACCATACTTATCACCCACTTTCCTTTCACTACCCTACGGACTGCTTGTTTACTTTGTCCTCGTCATATATCTTTCTTCTTTTTCTTTATCTTTGTTCCCCCCCCCCCCCCCCAATCTTGCGAGAAACACGAACACTACCGCAACCGCCTCGCTATGGACAGTCTTCCTCCAGCAAATCTTCCGAAGTCCCCATCACCACCAACTGGCCTTCGCCAGGCCTCTCCCAGTCGTGTCAATAGAGACATGTCCAACATCAGTCGCAGCGAGTTTCACGAGAGCGCAGTGTCAGATAAAATCAGCCAGTTCAACTCCCTCAGCAACCAGTCTCGGGCTCAGATAGAACGTCGTTACAATGCCCGGAGCGGCGAAAAAAACTCCAAGGATGACGCTGCCTTGCGGCGTGCCGCTGTCGGCCGTGAAGAACTGGAGGCTGAGATGCGCAAGTATCGCGAAGAAGCTAGGTCACTGCGCCGTAAACTAGACGACGGCCAGGAGCGAGAGAGAAAAATCGCCGAGCGTCTTGACACTTTGATGGTAAGAAACTCCACTCAACCATATGCGTGACGCTGACTAACCGGTCTTCAACTCGTTCTAGGATAACCACGGACGTGCCAAAGAAACTCATGCCCACACCCAGGAATTGTGGGAAAAGGAGATTCGCCGCACGCGGAAAGAAGCATTCAAGGCCCAATCCACCACAGTCAAGCTCCAGGAAGAACTCAAACATACCCGCGACTCCCTTAGCATCACACAACAGAGCCTCGAGCGCGAAAAGGAGCGTAGCAAGATCCGCGAAAACGAAGCCTTCACAGCACGCTACCAGATGGTCGAGCTCCAGGAACAGCTCGATGCCGCCTTGGCTCGCATTAAAGTAGTCGAGCAAGAACGAGATAGCTTTAAGACCCTGGCCAAGAAAGAGGAAGTCGCCCGCATTGCTGCCGAGGGACTGATCCCCTTGCCCCCTGGCAGCCCAGACGACGAATTCGCCACGCCAAGAAAGGAAACTGTAGTCGAAAGAATACCAGAGGCCATGACCGAGAAGCCTAGAAACAAGGCTACCGAGAAGCTTAAGCGCCCCCCCGGAGGCCGCGTGTCTATTTCAACCATGGATATCGTCTCATCCGAGGCTAGCGAAATGGAGATTGAGGAGCTTTCCCGCCAAGTGCTGTGGGAGAGACAACGCGCCGATCGCGCCCAAGAGTTGCTCGATTTCATGCAAATGGAATGCCAGTTGCGATGCTGTCCATGCATCAAGGAGATGCGGGCCGAAGAGAAAGAAAAGGCCGAGCGAAAGGCAAAGTCCGCAACTGAGGAGCGGGAGCGCCAAGAGGAAGAAGGAATGAAGCGCGAGGTGGAGCAGCTCAGGATAGAGCGAGAAGAGGCCTGGAGCTCATTGCTTGACAGCCAAAGCCAGCATGAGAGCGAGGACGAGCGAGAAAAAAAAGCGCAAATGGAGTCCTGTGACCACGACATGGACGCGGAGCCTGGCCAGTCAAACTATGACGACAGCTCCAATAGTGATGAAGCTTTGGCGGAAACTCACAATGACATGCTTGTCTCGGCCTTGGCCGCCCCTGCTGCTCCGGCCTTTACTGCCGCCCCCTCTTCCATCTACTCTTCCCGCGTCTCGCCGTGTCCAATCTTCCCCGCCCCAGCCATCGCCAAGCCATCGAGCCCGTCTTTATCGCATAGTGTGTCCTGCAAGGAGTCCACTATTGGCGGCGCCATCCAGGATGAGAACAGGAAGCCCATCAATGCATTGCCTCGCTCAGGATCGCCTAGGGATCGCTCTAGCACTGTGTACTTTCCCGAGGAGGGCGTTTTCCGCACCATGACCAATGACATGAACAGACCCACAGACGCGGCTTATGAAGCAGCGCCCTGCATGCAGGCGGCCAAGGACACCAACATGGATATTGACGATAGCATGGACTTTGATCGAGATGAGATGTCTATGGGTAGCTTCGACGGGAGATATGCTCACACCCCATCATTGGAAACTTCGGGTTTTACAGTGATGGCTAAGCAGAGAGTGTCTCTCCTGTCACTGCTTAATGCCCCCCACGACACGGGCGACAGAGAGCGAGAGTCTTTGGAATCACCTCTCCCCAACATTCCAACAATCCCCGATGATGCTGCAAGCGCCTCACAGCCGTATCCTGCAGAGCCCGAGGTCCGGAGCGTTGTCCCCTCGTACGTCGACGACTCGTTTGTGAATGCGCGTACCTCGTTTGCTTCGGCAGCAGAGACCGAGGTCGGAGGCGACTCTGCTACGTCTATTTCCACGTCTTATGCCGTTGAAACCGTCACAACCACTACCAAGATCCCTCTTCGTGAGGAGACCAAGTCACCCTCCATTGCCGACCAGCTTCGGAGTCAGATGCGTAACAGTCATGCATCCTTTGATGCCTCTAATCCAGCCATGACACCCACCATGACGCGCGAAGAGGCCTTGGCCCAGATCCGCGAACGCCGCGGCCGCGCTCGCAGTGCTGCGCAGGGAACAACGACACCTCGGCGACAGATGACCCAGGGTGTTAAGAAGATGGGATCTTCCGCTGGCAGCGCGCGTCCTATGACAACTCGCCGAGATGTCAGCAGCGGATCGGCCCCCGCCTCGGCAGCCAGAGTAGCCTCAAGGCCACCTTCTCGCATGGCAACCTCGCGGTCAACCTCAAGGACGACAACCAAGCTCAGATAGGATCTAGCAAACACGACCTTGTGACTAACCGGGGGAGAGGAGAACAAGGCGCCCCACGCGGCCGCCGACCCTGACTTTGCGGCCCTGTTGCCTACAAAGAAACGCCCCCGCGAGCAGCGGGACGGGGAGGAAGCGGAGGAGGTGATAGGCACGAAGATGAAAAGGGGGAAGCAGTGAAAGGCCGGGGCCATAAATCCCATATCGTGTACACATGAAGAGACAGACAGACACGTACGCCATCTACATGCACCGCGCGGAAGGACATGTTCTCCGCCCACACTCACGTTCACACTCAAACTTTAACTCGCACTCACACTTGCACTCCCACACAGCTGCACTCCCACACAGCGCCACTCCCACCCAGCGGCACTCCCACCCAGCGGCACTCCCACACACGCTCACATCCAGCATTCTATTCATCACACCACCCAACACCAACACATATACCAGCTATCATTTTGCGAGAAGCTTAGCATCGAAAAAGGTTTGGATTTGATTTTGTACGCGCAACGGCCACCAACGGAACGACTTGTTTTTTTTCTCCTTTTTTCTTCTTTCTTCGTTCTACATGCTCATCGACTACACATATTACTCGCCTGTCTCCCGACATAATATCTTTCTTGTCTTTTCTGGCGTCTGTCTGTCTGTTTTTTACTTCTTTTCTTTCTGGCTCGTCCTGTTCTTGCTACATACCACCCACGGCATAGTTTTATTTTGTATTTTTCTTGCTGTTACTCGCTGGTGTTTTGATATTCTTTTATTGCTGATTTCATTTTTCATTTCCTACAATACTCCTGTTGTGACGCATGTGTCTCAAATAGTGTCCAAAATGTTGTCTCTATTTCGTTGTATTGTATCGTTTTTCATCGTCATGTGTCGTATTGTACATAGTCTAGTTCTTCGGCCTCCAAAGAAGAAAATGCCACATTTGTCCCATGCCCTTCTAAGCCCGCACGTCCATGTCCATCTCTGCAAGCAACAGCCCGTCCATGGAAGAGCCGTCTCGTAGGTAAACCCAGTTACCGCCATCCGCATGGCTCTTGTCCGCCACAAAGTCGTAGCGCTTCGGCCCGCTGATGGGTGAGCTGAGCCAAATCTGCTTGTTAGGGGGCTGCTTGTTGATAACATAGGTCCCAACACGGCCAAACTTGATAGTCAACACGCCGCTCTGGAATTTTGTTGTTGCAAATGTTAGCGCAGAGCTCCTCGCAGCCTGGCGTGCGGCAGCCAGTTGGCCGTACCATAGCCCAGGGTAGACCACCTCGGGCCCGGACCCGGGCGGGATCACTTACGGCATACTCCACATCTACATCCTCCCTCATGTCCTGCAAGTCTTCGTATTTGGTGCATACATTATCCAGATACCTGTCTGCTAGCTCGTGGTACTTCTGGTCGCTCAGCGGTACCGGCACCAGACCTGATGGACTAGTCGCAGGGGCCGACGGTGCTGTTGAGGACGCCCCAAGGTGGCAGGCCGATAGCGACAAAGTACGCTGGTCCCCGAGGGGAGTCCGGCGTGCGACGCGCGTTAGTACGGTCATTCCAGTTAGCTGGGGTGGCGAGAGGCGGTGTAGGCGTAAACGCTGGAGAGAGCGCGTGGTAGCAGACATTATGAGCAGACGAGGCGAAACGGGAAATCTTGAGATAGAAATACAGAAATTGCAGAAAACATGGATCAGACAAAGCAAATAATACAAAGAAAGCGCCAGCCAAGTTGTCCGAATTGTTCGTCGCAAACTTGGGAGCTTGATTTGACAAACAGCGATTCGCGATCACTCGTCATACCATGATGCCACTTTAGAAGGTGGCGTTTGAACAATACAAGTGTGGCGTAAGCTTGTCAATGTGGCACACTTCTTTAGTGGAGCCAAGTATTTGATTCTGGCTCTGGCTCTGGCTTCGGGTCCTGGACAACGTCATACGGATATTCCTACTACTTTTGTGGTGTTGACTAGCTTCTAGAATCTCTTCCGCCTCTGGTTCTTCCTTTCCCCACGCCCTGTCTATCTCGCTATGATCAGCGCATTCCTGGTCTTCAATGGCCAAGGTCAGCCGCGGCTAACAAAGTTCTACACACAGCTGGTTTGTCGGCCCTCCAAGCTGTGTCGCACTGCGCTCGAAGCTCACACCCCTCATCTCTAGGAAACAAGTATCCAGCAACGACTGATCTCCGAAATCTTCACTCTAGTCTCTAACCGGCCCTCGGGAAGCTGCAACTTTCTTCCTCTCCCCCCGCTCCTAGCCCCCGCAGGCTCATCTTCCAGCAATGACGCCAACGACGTCCCCTCCCTGGTAACATACCGTAACTACGCCACGCTTTACTTCATTGTGATCAGCACTGCAACGGAGTCGCCGCTGGCTCTCATTGACCTAATCCAGGTCTACGTCGAGGCGCTTGACCGGCTGTTCGAGAACGTGTGCGAGCTGGACCTCATCTTCAATTTCGAGACCCTACATGCGGCGCTCGCAGAAATGGTGGTTGGGGGAGTTGTTGTCGAAACAAATCTGGACAAGATTGTTGCCGGCGTCAGGGCACTCGGAACGGTAGCCAAGAGGCCCGTAAACGAAAACAGGCCGGCGCTGGGGGTGGGCAGCATGCGCGGCAACTTTGGCTGGCATGGGAGGTAAAGCATGGATGGTAACGGGGGGAAGGGGCAATATAGGGCCAACAAGGGACTTTGAAAAAAGAAATTACGAAGCGCTCGTGTCATGTCACCGAAAGGACCCTCGAACAACAAAAAACCGATATTTATTCTATAATACAAGGCTAAAAACAGGGGCCATCCCACAGCGCGACTAGGCTTGCGCCAGCTCGCTGACTCGACCGACGCAGCCCAGATGCTGCAGCCCAAACTCAACTGTGTTATATGTGCAGACAGAGAAACGGGCCTCTGTTGGATGCTTCTGTAGTATGGTGTATATGGGATCTGTTCTGTGGCTTATTTTGGATCGTCGCGCGGAAGCGGGTCAAGGACATCACGACGCCGCTCGTAACGCTTTTCGGGGCCGAGAGTCCCAAAGAGGGTACCGAATTTCTGTTTGAGCTGGCAGCAGCGCGAAGACAGAGTTAGCGCATTGTTTCTTGCCGCCAATGTGTAAAGATTCTTGGTCTTCTTGATCTGGCTTACCTCGCTTGTGAAGCGATACTTTTGGCCCCATAGCTCAAGCTCGCCGAAGAAAAAAACATAGAGAATGACGACTGTTGTCGTCTGTTAGCATTCAGCCTCTTAAGCGCGTTGTCTCACTAAGAAAACCTACAAGTGATTGCAAAATATTGCAGCAGCTTCAGCCGCCTTGTCTGTGCAGGGGACGACGAAGCAAGCTGCGTACGTCGCTTCCACTTCTTCTCGAGTCGGAACTGAAGCTGCGGTGTCAGCTGCTTGAAGTCTGGCGGCCACTCCTTCTTCGCAGGGTATCGCTCAATCAGGTCCATGACTTTTGCTCGAGCCGTCGCTCGCTCAGCAGCCTTCTCTATTGCATCGGCTGCGACGGCTGCTTCACGTGCAGCCCTTGCCGTGGCACGCGACACCTGCGCGCTGCGCTGGAGCATTGGACAAAGAATTGTGGGCCTCATTTTTCCGGTTTAGTTTTTGGGAACTGCGGTAAACGGCTACTAGGGGGAAGACAGCGGTAGAGCTGGGATTGGCAATGCTTTTTCACGATGAGTTTGATGATGCTGATAGATTATCTGCTGAAGGTGGGTCTGTAACCCTATAGCAACCCTACTACCAGCAGGCCGTCGAATCCTTCAAAATTCTACCCCTCCACTACGTGAAAAGCCCCTCCATACGATGAATCATTGTTTTCCCTACATTCGCGACCAAATTTACTTCTTTCAACTTGGCCAAGAGTCAGCAGTAAATTAGCAAGTGAAAATGGCTGTCCCGACTGCGGCCATGGATGGCCTGGCCATTAGCAAAACCAAGGAACTCAAGGGAGTAAGTGTTCACTTGTCGCTATCATGACTAGCCGCCATAACCATGATGATGATGGCGATGATGGCGATAGCAACAATCATGATCTTGATTACCGCCCGAGCTTCATCATCAAGGCTACCCTATCTTAACCGAGTCTCAATACTAACGCCTTCCGCCTGCTCAGACCGAAAAGCGCGACAAGCTTGTAAGCTGGGAAAAGCAGTGCCAAGCCAAATGGGCCGAGGAAAAGGTTTTCGAGTCGAACCCGCCGTCGATTGACGAGATCCCTCTCGATGCGATGTCCTCCGAAGAACGTGCGTCTTGGTGTCTATTTTGTCCTTTTCCCCTCTGCCTTCTTCCCCGTCTTTCTTTTCGCCCTAGATTCTTTGCCGAGGAACTGACAATATCTCTACAGTCCGTGAAAAGTATCCCAAGTTCTTTGGGTTAGTAACCATCCGCCTCTGTCCCCCCATACGCTCTTGCTCTGACGCGATATGCTAACCAACCTTTTTGCTTTTAGATGCATGGCCTACCCTTACATGTGCGTATACTCCTGACAATCGTCCAGTCTCTTGCCATCACTTGCTAAAACAGGCTCTATCTTTTTAGGAACGGAAATCTCCATGCTGGCCATGCTTTCTCCATTTCCAAGGTCGAGTTTACCGGTATGGTAGCCTCCATGCAGGGAAAGCGTGCCCTGACTCCTCTCGGCTTCCACGTCAGTGGCATGCCCATCAAGGCCTGTGCAGACAAACTGGTCAACGAAATTCGCATGTTCGGAAAGGACTTTTCCGGCTACAACCCCGAAGCCGAGTCGGAGACTGCTCCTGCCCCTGCTGCTGCCCCTCGCGTCAAGGAAGATATCACCAAGTTCAGCACCAAAAAGTCCAAATCTGTGGCCAAGACAGCCAAGATGAAGTATCAGTTCCAAATTATGGCTGCCTCTGGCGTGCCTCTGCACGAGGTCCACAAGTTCGCCGATGTCAACCATTGGCTTGAGTTCTTTCCCCCGATTGCTCGCCGCGATCTCACCGCCTTTGGGTCTCGTGCTGATTGGCGCCGCTCTTTCGTCACTACTACCGCCAACCCCTATTACGACAGCATGGTCCGCTGGCAAATGACCCGTCTCAAGGAGCTGGGCAAGATCAAGTTTGGAAATCGCTACACCATCTACTCCATCAAGGATGGACAGCCCTGCCTTGACCATGACCGCCAGTCTGGCGAAGGCATCAACTCCCAGGAGTACACTGGCCTAAAGATGCGCGTTGTTGAATGGGCTCCCAAGGCGCAGGAGGCCCTCAAAGACAAGCTCCCTGCCGATGCCAAGGTTTTCCTGGTCGCTGCTACCCTGCGTCCCGAGACAATGTACGGCCAGACCAACTGCTTTGTTGGCCCCGAAATTACCTATGGAGTCTTCAAGGCCTCGCCTACCGACTACTATGTCGTGACCGAACGTGCGGCCAAGAACATGGCCTATCAGGGTTTATTCGAGAAGAACGGCGAGGTGGTCAAGGTTGCTGACCTCCCCGGCCCTGCCATCATTGGTACTTTGATTGATGCTCCTTTGTCCCAATACGGCCAAGTCTATGTTCTGCCCATGGCCACTGTCAAGGAGGGCAAGGGTACTGGTGTTGTCACTTCAGTTCCCTCGGACTCGCCTGACGACTACATCAACGTCATGGATCTCAAGAAGAAGCCCGAGTTCTACGGAATTAAAGCCGAATGGATCGACAAGGACATCATTCCCGTCATCGAAACACCCACCTACGGCAAGGCTTGCGCCGAGACGCTCTGCAAGCAAATGAAGATTTCTTCGCCCAAGGACACTGTGCAGCTAGAGAAGGCCAAGGAACTGGCGTACAAGGCCGGCTTCTACAACGGTACCATGATCGTCGGCGAGTTTGCCGGCGACAAGGTGGAGGAGGCCAAGCCCAAGGTTCGCGAGCAGATGATTCGTGCTGGCAATGCTTTTGTCTATGCCGAGCCTGAGGGCAAGGTCATGTCTCGATCAGGTGACGAGTGCATTGTTGCGCTCATGGACCAATGGTTTCTAGATTACGGCGAGGAGGCCTGGAGAGACCAGGCCTTGGAGTGGGTCGAGAACAAGGACGGAAAGGGCATTAACACGTACAGCTCTGAAGCCAAGAACCAGTTCCAGGCCGTCCTGGGCTGGCTCAATGCCTGGGCCGTCAGCCGCAGTTTTGGCCTCGGCTCCAGACTGCCTTGGGACGAGTCCCAGCTAGTCGAGTCGTTGTCTGACTCTACCATTTACATGGCCTACTACACTCTGGTTCCCTTCCTACACAAGGACATCTTTGGCAAGGAAACTACCGAGCACAACATTAAGCCCGAGCAAATGACCATGGATGTTTGGGACTACGTCTTCTGCCGCACCGAGTGGTCCGACGAGGTGGAAAAGACGAGCGGCATTCCCCGCAAGACCCTGGAGAGCATGCGTCGGTCGTTCCAGTACTACTACCCTCTGGATATGCGTGCCAGTGGAAAGGATCTGATTGGCAACCACTTGACCTTCTTCATCTACAACCACATTGCCCTGTTCCCGCAGGAGTACTGGCCCAGGGGCATCCGCACTAACGGCCATCTCATGGTTAACAGTGAAAAGATGTCCAAGTCCACGGGTAACTTTATGACTCTGCATGACCTGGTTGGCAAGTACGGAGCCGATGCTTCGCGCATTGCCCTGGCTGACGCGGGTGATGGCATTGGTGATGCCAACTTTGAGGAGGATGTTGCCGACAACAACATTTTGCGTCTGTACAACTGCCGCGAATGGTGTGAGGAGATTGTCAAGACCAAGCAAGAGAACAAGGATGCGTTCCGCTCCGGCAAGCTCAACGACTTCCAGGACAAGCTCTTTAACAACGACATCAATGCGATCGGCCGTGAGATCCTACACTTCTACGACCAGACAAACTACAAGCTGGCTCTCAAGTGCATCTACGAGTTCTTCAACGCCCGTGACTTTTACCGCGAGGCCTGCACAGCTGCCGGGATTTCCCTGCACCTGGACCTGGTTGAGCGCTGGATCCGCAACTTGGCACTACTGATGAACCCCCTGGCTCCCCACTTTGCCGAGTTCCTATGGATTGAGATTCTCAAGGAAAGCGGCAGCATCCAGACCCAAAGATTCCCCAACCTGTGCGAGGCCGATGCGTCTCTGACAGCTGCTCGCGAGTACATCAAGAACATCTCATCGGCCGTCAACTCGGCTGAGTCGGCCCAGCTCAAGAAGAAGGCCAAGGGCAAAGAAGTTTCTTTCGACCCGTCAAAGCCGAAGAAGCTGACGATATTCATCAACACCAAATTCCCTGAGTGGCAGCAAAAGTACGTTGACCTTCTTTCGGAAATGTGGGACCCGGCTACGCGCAGCCTGGATGAAAAGGCACTGATGGGACGTGTCAGCAAGATGGGAGAAATGAAGAAGGCCATGCCGTTCACCCAGACCATCAAGAAACGCCTGCAGGCTGGCGAAGATGCGCTTAACAGAACCCTGCTCTTTGACGAGGCGGATATCCTTGTCAAGACTATTCCCAGTCTGAAGCGATCAGCAGGCCTGAAGGAGGTGGATATTGTGCGTGTTCTGGAGGGTGGCAAAAAGGGCGAGAGGGTGACGGACGGCGCCGAAGTGGACATTGGAGTGCCCAGTGCGGAGCATGCGGTGCCAGGAAACCCATCGTACAACTTTGAGAATGTAGAGGCATAAGGCAAGTGGAGAGATATTTTTGAGAGAAAGACATGCACCAAAATAAAGATACGAGTAATTGGGTTTAGACTAGTAAAGTTGATTGGCTGCTAAAGTGCTACCAGTTACGTTTGGGGGTAAGACGACTAGGTAGGAGTGAGGGTGAGGGTTGGACTCAGCCGAGAGCACCTTTTTTTTTCGGGACGCTCACCAGCCGTTCGTGAGTGATGTGCAGCACAACCACAACAAGATTAGTGCAAAGCTACAGAGACAAAAGGAAATATTACTTGGGGGTATGGACAGTAAGACTTGTTGTGTTGCATGATATACCTACCGCATACAGTGTAGTGTAGTGTAGTGTAGTGCATACGTACAGTGCGTGGTAACAGTGTGTAATAGTCATAATACTGTATACGGTACGTGGTATAACATTCATAGGGTTGTGGCGTCAAAAGGATTGTGGATAAATGCAGCTTGGGTATGCGGTTGCGTGTCTGTATGCGTGTTGTTTACGTCTGAGGTGGGGTTGGAGCGCAACTTGCGTTCGTTGCCGAGCCATCGTGCTACCGGCGGAGGGTGAGGGAGAGGAGGACGAGCGAAAAAAATGAATTTAAAAAAAACAGCACATTAAGAGGAGATCCCGCGAGCCAGTGGCTCAGCCAAGCACACGCACACACACACGCGCGGACCGTACGGTACGGTACATAGAGACTGACCCGAATCTGCCTTGGCCAAATGCAGTGCTGTGCATCAGCTGTCAGTCAACTAAACAAGCACAGGCACCATTTAGCCGGAGCTTAAACAGCTCCAACCATGCAGATGAGGTGCATGCATATAGGGGAGAAAGAAGGAGAGCAGGCAAGAAATGCGCGAGGCAAAAAGGCAGGGAAGAAGGGGGAGGGGGAAAAAAAAAGCTACCGGCCAGATAAAAAATAAAACAAGCACACAGCTTCTCCGTCTCCTGTCGGAGGACATGGCTAGCAGAAATAAGCAATTGCCTAGAGAAGACTCGAAGCAAACGGACTCGGGACAAATTGATCATCTAAGGCAGCTACCCTAAAATGCATACATTCATCTGATATGGAGGGTTAGCCTCCTTCCTGCGTGTTGCACACAAGCATTGAATGTCTATCTATGTGAAATACCAGTCAGTGGGTTGTGTACTGATGCCTTGGGGTTGGTAAGCAAGCGACAGTGCGGTGCGTGCTGATGTCCTTTTATTTATGTATTTATTGACCCTCTTGTGCAGGGAGGTGGCGGAGTTGTTAGATTGGCCGTTCAACCGAAACAGGGCGTAGAAGAGCAGGCAAAGGGCAAAGAACTCAAAAGAGAGCGAGAGACAGAGAGGGCCGCTACGAGGTGGCAATATTTGGATGCGTTTCTTTCGCGCTTAGGATGCTGTAATGATTTTTTTTTTCTTTTTTGCCTTTTTTGCCTTTTTGTGCCTTTTTTCTTCTTATTTTCTTTTCTTTCTAGGGGCTCTGTCAGTGCCAGCAGGTAAGCATCTTGGACGCCGGCTAAAGCCATCCAGCCTAAGCATTATCAAGAAATAGGCTTGTCCTCGGCCGCCGTCAGGCATTTCCCTCTTGTTCTCTTACTGTAGTGCCAACAACTGTTCCGTAACAACCAGCTGCGCGGTCCTTCTCGCACAGAGCGAAACAGCTCAATAAAATGCAGTCAAAAGCACCCGAAGATGCAGGCTTAAACAACAGGCAAGAGCCTAAGCCTCTCCTGAAGCCGGCCAGAAAACCAAGGGAGCTCTTCTAGACTTGGAAGAACCGGACGAAAACTAGGGCCTAGAAGCTTAGACCCATAGTTTAGGGGCGTAGCGGTGGGCTGGTTTGATGAGTTTCCAATTTTTGCCAAGCCCGGGTGTGATTTGCTGGAAGATAGAGAAGACTGCAGGCTGTTTTTCGTTTTTATTTTTATTTTTATTTTTATCTTTTGCTGGTAAGGAGAGGAGGTGGAAGGGGGAAGGGGGAAGGGCAAGGGGCAATGGAGGGGCCGGAAGGCTGCAGCCCGTAGGGCAAAACGGAGACATGGGGGGATCATAAGGCCTGATGGACGGAGAAGGTAACTAGACAATTAAAACTCCCGATGGTATAGGCAGCACCCAGAGGTGCACAGGAGCAAACACAACTTCTGGCAAGCTTGTTTGTAGTGCCTCTGTGAGATCCCTTGGCTCATGTTGCCTCCACCCCTCGTCACTCACCTCCCCTCCCCCATGCCCTCTAGCATCCATCCCCATCCTCTTCCTCTTCGTTCGTCTTACTCTTTAGCCTACGCGTTTCCTTTGTTTAGCCAGGGAAAAGAGACAAGCCAGACCTCCTTCTCACCTTGCTCAGTTCGGACACTTTATTATTCGAATTTTTATTATTTTATTTTTTTGGCCCTTTACTATATACATCCCTCCTCCTCCTCCTCCTCCTCCAAGTCGTTGGTCTCTCTGCCTTGCGTTTTTTCCCCAGGCTTTTCTTTTTACCCTTTTCTTTTTATATATATTCTTTTCTTTCATAACAAGGTTGCTTTTGGCCTATTCTCTCCTTTTGACTACTCTCAACCAGGCCAACAACCGTCCCAAGCTTCCTCCCAAGCTTTCCTTCTGTATTCCTTCATATAGTTCGCTCCTTTGTTGCATCACCATTCTGCCGACTTCCTCATACTCGTCACTCTACTTGCATTCTTCCGACGACCGCCTCAACCATCACCACCATGTCGGCAGCTCTCAGAAACTCGGTGGAGCCTCTGTGTAAGTAGCACAAACTGCAGCCTCTACGTCGATGCATCACAAGCTAAGCTGCTTTTCAGACGGCGTCCCGCTAACTTATTCTTTTTCTAGCCATTGTCCTGAGCTTCACCATCGGCTCCATCATCAACCGCCGTCGGGGTGACAGCCACTTCTACGAGCGGGCAGATGCGCAAGAAGGCGGCAAAGGTGGCATCACAACTAGCTACTGGAATAGCGGTAGCCAAAACGAAAAGTCGCGTAACACTTTCTGGTCGCTGCTTGGACGCTTCTTCAACAAGTTCCCCTTCTTGATAGAGATCTGGTACTGGAACCTGTCATACTGGTAAGTCAGCAATTGCAATTCGCATCTACACCTCTACCCTATCTGGTGGCATCGAAACATTTGCCGTCCTGCTGTCCCGTCACCGTGCTAATGCTCGTCTTCTCAGGGTCTACCAGCTGCTCCGCGCCCTCTCAGCCCGCATGATCGCCGGCAACCAGGCCATCTTCGAGCGCGCCCAGGGCCACGCCCTCCAGGTCCTCCGTGCCGAGCAGTATCTCGGAATCGCCATCGAACAGCCCTTCCAGCAATACATCCTCACCCAGCACCCATGGCTGATGTCGATCCTCGCCAAGATCTACTACTCGCACATCACCGTCGGCGTTTGCTTCCTTGTATACATGTTCAAGTACGTCCCGGCACCGATCTACCAGCGTGTCCGCCGCACGATCGCCATGAACAATGCCATTGCCTTTGTTATCATCACCGTGTGGCGTTGCTACCCGCCGCGGCTGCTGCCCCGCGAATACGGCTTCGTCGACATCCTCCACAGCGCCGCTACTAGCGCCACGGCTGCCAACGTCTGGAACAACAACCGCTTCCAGCTGACTATTGCCGCCATGCCCAGCCTGCACTTTGGCACATCGCTATACCTAGCAGTGTGCATCTGCCGCTTCTCGCCGCACCGCATGCTCCGCATGCTGGCCCCCCTATGGCCCACGGCCATGCTCATCACCATTGTGGCGACGGCCAACCACTTCCTGACTGACGCCATGGTGGGAGCCATGATTCCGTTGCTAGGTTGGAGATGGAGCCATGTGTTTTTGCGTTTGTTGCCCCTGCAGGAGCGGTTGTTCGCGCCTATTGCGCGCAACCTGCCAAAGACCGACTAAACAAATCGGGCTGGCCTGAGCGTGGACGTTCTTTGTTTGGTGCTTTTTTTTTCTTCGTGTTTTTTTTTCCTTGTTTATTTTCTTGGGGGCTATTTGTTCAGCTTGCTTGTTTCATGCTAGATCTCTGTCATTTATTTTTAATTTTCATGTTGTCTTACCAACTCAATTCTCAAACTATAATTCGGTCCTTCAACTTGTCTGCTTCACGTGCTCGGATCCCCTATTCGGGATAGCTTTCGATTGGTGCGCTCCTCCTCATCCATCCCATTCTGCTCCACTGTATGCTGTATCCTGCTTCCCTGTCGCTTCTCCCTGCCCCTACAGTGGCGGATTTCGCTTGACGGGGGGGGGGGGCGCGCAAGAATATGGTGTGAAAGCAAGACTAGATAGGCCGAGCGTGCACATACAAACACTAGTGCAGACAGGCAGGCAGGCAGGCAGGCAGGCATGGAACATTAGCAAGCACACACAGCACACAGAACCACGATCCTGTCCCTCTTGTTCAAACCCGGGACTCTCGGCACTTCCAGGAGAAAGAAGCTTGGTTAACAGGAGCAGGGCTCCCATGCAAAATAGCGGAATCTCCACTTTGCGTTGTAGAAGGGAATCATTGAATCGGCCGATGGGCTTAGCGGGAGCCCGCAGTCCGACCCGATAAAGCCTTGGTCAATTAGCATCTGCTCTGCCAGCATCACGTGAATCAGCAACCCTATAGCATCGTGTTTGTGTATACGTGTGTGTCACGTGACAACATGTCCGTGTAACTGCCACCTAGTCTACTCACGACGCCTCTCTGGCGAGGACAAGCCATCCTCCATTCTCCATCCCATACTTTTGGGATAGTTCTTCGTGCTGGACCACTGCTCGATCGGCGATTCCTGTGAGTTGGAATAGTCTCCCAGTGACGCTGAGGCTGCTGATGCGCGCCCATGACTCCACATATAGACTACGCATCTTTTCTTCCGGCACCATAGCCAGCGCTCGCAATCCGAATGCTGTAAGAACCGTGAAGAAGCCGGTTGCTGGGCCATTAGAGATAATAAGGTCAGGGAGCCCGAGGTCGGGCCGTGCCGCTGGCCTTTTTAACAAGGCAGGAACCAGCATTGCTATCGAGGCGGCAGCAGTGAATGGCGTACTCAGAAGGGACTGATGGATGTGTCTGGCCCGTGGGACGGTAACCACGTCAAAAGTTCCTGCAGGCGGTCCTGCTCTGCCAGTCACATTGTCTAGGCAGCTTGCTGCTGCCCTCTCCTGGGCAGCTTCCCATTCTTTCAGATGCACAAGCGACAGTCGGTCACCAGAGGAAATCAGGTATCGTCTGTGGGCGCGGGGCGACGGTATGAAACCCCTGCTCATCATGTACAGCATTTCCTTGGTATGGCCACCCGAGCCAAGGACAATCAGCGTGTACAATTGACACGCACCTGGTTTCGCATCTGGCGTAGAACGCTGGGATCGTCGGATGGCTTTGTGGCTCATGCCACGTAGACGGTACACATTGATCTTGTACAAAGGTCAGCGACGTACTGGGCGTAAGAGTGGACAAAAGGCAATATTTTATGCTTCACATACTAGAATGGTGAGTGCAAATAGACACATAAAAGCTGGTGGTACAAATATGGACACACCTCCATGAAGGACCCAACTCACAGCGGCCACCGCACTAGTGCCCAGGGAAAAGTACATGGGGAACGCGATTGGCATCGTCAGCAGCTGGGCTGCATAAACCGTGAGACCACCAACCAGCAGCGTATAAGAAAGCATAGGAGAAGAATGGGCAAGAATGAGGTACAAGGAACGACGAGTAATATGTTGGGTTAGGTTTGGTAAGCTGATGCGAGCGACACTTCCTATGAGAGCAGGATATGTGGAGTCCCGCTGTATATATAACCCTAACACAGCAGCAATAACCCTATGACTGAGTATACGCATCGTGTAATACTTGAGCTGGTGCACAATCATTGAACATGGAGATTTTGAAATCGCACACCTATGCGTCCAGCATCGCTTGATCTCAGTGATTCCAGTAGACGTTGAATGTATTCAAATAAATCGCATACCCATGACTTCTGGCTCACACGCCAAGTGTCAATCCAACCAACAACATGGGCAGAAAAGATCAATCGTAATCACCATCGTCACAAGGGATCACAACTTCAGTCTACCTTCTGACTACCTTGTTCAAAGAGTCGAGAACCAACTAATACAGGCTCGCTATATCTGCGTGAAAGAGGAGTTTGGACCATCCGTTCAACAGAGCCACGAGCTGTGCATTCAAAGAGTGGACTACCTGCGGGGTGTTATTGATAGTCACAATCATAAGACTGGTCCAATTACTGGCTCGTTCTTTTGCTTCTCCTAGCAGCTGAATATATGGAGGCAACTTGACCGTGTGCTTTCTATGAATTGTACTCTCAGGACCAAGAAGTCTAATATGCCATTATCTACTGGAACCATAGTAATCAGCACCTCCCAAACTACACCACTCTTCTATGGCTCTGTCAACAACGAGAAAGAAGGGACATGCAGCTGGCTGGCTTCTTGCTTTGACGAAGCACATCCAAAAACGATATATGGCAACTGAATGTAGTGGCCACAGACAATAGGGATGGGGGTGTACTGGAACTAGCACTTCGCAGCCAGATGCCATCTATCATGCAAGAGCTCTGCATTTTCCATGTCGATTCGAATGTTGTCCTCCGATACAGTCACCCTCACTACTGATTCATAAGATCTAATAGAGACACCGGATTGTCAAATACCGACTATGCCTGCATGGCTTACTCGTCTTCAGAGAAGCAGCTTTCTCAGGCCTGAGGCCGACTACAGCCCGAATTCAAAGACCAGTGCGAGAGGCCCAAAGTAGACTCTCTTGAATTGGCGAGGAAAGGGATGTTTAATACAACTAGTTGATCGACCGGCTTTCTGCCAGACTTGCTATGTGGTTGGTTTAATTACTTGGCGTGTGGGCTAATAGGAAATCTCTTGAAGCAGCAGCTCAACATTATATACTCAAAGAAAACTATAAACAAGGACGCACACAAACTAAAGTATTAACGATAGGCAAATAATAGCAAGAAGCCTGCCAGCCACCACCCAGTCTCGGAAACACCACGCCTAGTACAACATGTTATGTCGGGGTCCGTGGGGGCGAGACCACTTATACCTGTGAGGGCCTGAAGGCCCAAATGGTCGACGAAGCGGCGAAGCAGAGGGGGCTGTTGAAGTGGTGGGAGGTAAGGAAACAGGCGGAAGATCTGACGGGGAAGATGGCGTAGGAGACGGCGGTAAAGACGAAGGAGGAGGAACCAAATATGTAGTCAAAGTTGTATACACAATGATGGGGGAACAAGAGTCCTTGCTGGCCGCTGGCTGGTCACTTCCCAACACAGAGGTAGGGACAGGTCTCGGAGGTGAGGGGCCTGGCGTTTCAAGCGGATTGACGCCATGAGTCGAACGCGCAGTCTCTATGGGTGCAGGAGTTGTCAAAGTATTGATAGGCTGGGTGTTCTGGAACATGTCGGCTGCTGGCGGCGTGGCGAGAGCTTCCGGGGTTGCTGTCGGTGTTGTCCAATGGCCGTTCATAAAGTTGGACCAAGATTCTACCGCTTTTCGACATTCTTCCGACACTCCCGTCGGCCGCGAGCGTAGATATGGCAGCCAGGCAGACCCAGAAGCAGAGGGTGTAGCAAACAAAGAGGCACAGGGTCCATGTAGTCACGCCGGCCGAGGCTGCCCACGGGTCCTATTGCCTCGGGTATTCCAGTCCGGTCGGCCAAAGGCCCAGGTAGGCCGCGCATGACGGTTGGTGCGCGTGCGCGTGGGGACACCCGAGCCTGTCCTAGGAGGGACGGCAGTAGTAGGCTGAGTGTCCAAGTCTGAGTCTGAATCAGAATCGGAGTCTGAGTCTGAGTTGGAGTCCGAGCTGCCTCCTGAGCCTGAGCCCGAGTCGATGCCCGAGTCGGTGCCTGTACCGGAGCCGCCAGAGCCAGACTCCGAGTTTCCATCGCTGGACGTATTGTATTTATAGTATGGCGTGTTCTCAGTAAGCTCTGCAATCCGCTCAGCCACAGCCGAGTACTGGTATGCAGCTGCTTCGATCCAGCGTGGTGCCCACTCAGGCTCCATTGGATCGCTAAAGTCCTCATCCTGGTAGCCATACGCCTCGAGAAGCGACACGTTGAAGGCAGCCATCATGGCATGGTCCTCATGCACGAGATTGTGGCAGTGGAACATGTACACACCGGGCCATGGGCCAAAGTATGCACGCACAGTGATGCGCTCCCGAGGAGCTAGCCACACAGTATCCTTTAAGCCTGAGCTTTCATAGCCAAATACCCGGCCTCGGCCACCATTGCGCGACAAAATCTGGAAATCGACCAGATGAACGTGAACCGGATGATTCTCAGTTGAGTCGTTGATCAACTCCCATGTTTCCACAGTGCCACGAATGGGGTTGGACAAGATGCGCGCACGCACGTCGTTCCATGATATGCCGTTGATCGTCCAGAGGTTGTTTGTCTTGGCAAACGTGAAGGTGCGGGCTCTGGAAACAGCCTGCGAAGGGTAGTCCACGGCAGCAAGTGTGCTAGGGACAGCAGAAGAATCAGCGGCCTCGACATTCGATGCGACCACGAAACGCATGATTTTGTCAGTGTGGAGGAAATCTGAAGACAGGGTTAGCCACTGCAGCGCATCTCAATCGCCCAGGCCGGCTTGCTTACCTTCGCCAATCTGACCGCGTGCATTGTTGAGGGTGATATTTTCGCCCCTGTACTGCGAGAAGTCAACCACAACCTCGTAACGCTCTCCATTAGAAATATATATGGTGTCAGCTTGCTGCGGCGACGAGAACAGGCCGCTATCGGAGGCAATGATATCGAAGCCGGCTTTAGTAGAGTTGGCTATGTCACGGCCAAAGCTGAGCTTGAAGGTGCGAGTCAGGGCGCCGTTGAGGAAGCGGAAGCGATACTTGCGGGGTTCGACTTTGAGGAAGGGCCAAGGAGCTCCGTTGACGTGAATACTAGGCAGGGAAGAGCTGCAGTTAGCGGGCCATTGTCTATATCCATACCGAGACAGGAATCCTGCTTACATGTCACCTGGAATGTTGTCAATTTCCCCACGGGGGAACACAACCTGCCCGTTGGCATCGTACTGGCGAGACGTGATGGCGAGAGGGATGTCGTACTGTCCATAGGGGCCAGGCAAGTTGAGGGCGGCTTCGTTTTCATCCTTCAAGATGTGGAATCCAGCAAGGCCAAGATAGACATTTTGGGCAGTGATATGGGCTGCGTGATCGTGATACCTAAGGCCTAGTCAGTACCAAGTTCTTCTCGCAACAATGTACATGTACATATACGCGCAGCAGCTGGGCCTCATGTAGCACAGCAGGATTCAGTTTCTGCATCTGAAACAGGTCCTGAGCAGTCGCGTGTGCTACAAGACACAAGACATATACGGGATTTCAGGGTATGCCACGCGCTATAAGTTCTCACCATTGAGTACGAGCCCTGTAGATAAACCGTGTTAGCTTGCCCCAACAAGTTTCAAAAGGTGGCCAACAACCTACACCTGGCTGTTTGGGTAGTAATAATCCTTAGCTTGGCCCGGCTGCAGCCTGTCATCAGCCCAGCCGTCCCATGGAGCACGCTACACTGTAGTTAGTATGGGTATAGCATTTGAATGCGAGGAAGGAGGACTTGCGTTGAAAGATCCATGCAGGTGGCAGCTGGTGTTAACGTTGAGCTGATTCGTCACACGAACCACGCTCTCGATGCCCTTCTCCTCGATGAAGGTTGGGCCAGGGACCATGCCATCGTAGCCGCGGAGCCTAGTAGCTGAACGGCCAGGGTATATCTGCTGGGTGAATTCGACTTCGCTGAGCTCGTAGTACTTGATCGGTGCACCAGTGGCATTGTGGTGGAAGACTTGGTCCGGCCTGGGAAAAGAAAGAAGAAAAAAAGGAGCAAAGAGCGTCAGTACTGGACCCAAGTCGTAGCATAGGACATCTTCTCTGCCAGACTCACCACTTTTGCTGCTTAACTGGGGGGATTGGAAGCGGCTGCGTGTAGAGCCAGCGATACTCGGGGCTCACCCAGTCACGGGCATCGCCTAGAGTAGCGGCCAGCACCGCCAGCTTGAGTATCGAGATGATAGTAGGCATGGTAAACCGAACTACCGAGCTGGTCAAAAAGAAATCAACGAAGCTGGTATAGAGAAATAAGAAAGTATACTAAAGGAAAGCCGCAGAGGGCTGTGACGGCACTAAAAGAACGACAGAAGAAAGGAGTGAAGAACAGTAACGAGCGTCAGAAGCCGGAAAAGAACGTGGGTGGGGAGGCCTGGTGGAAGAAAAACAAGAGAGGGAATACGACAGAACGCTGAGACGCAGAACTTGTCTTTATATGTCATCACTAAGTACATCCACGGACAACGACTGCAGCTTCATCAGCACAGCGGATCCTCGCCGATCACTGCTAGTCTTCACATGTTCCCTTACCAAACTACTCCTCCCCCTAGTTATCCCAGAACGCCCAGAATAGCTGCGTGATGGGACTCAAGACAATAATTTCCTGTGTGCCTCGGTCATGTACTTTCTGTGCTCTACTTGTATGAGCCTAGAGTTTAAGCTTGTGCCTGACTGACTGTGTTTGCTTCCCGTGACCGGGCTTTGTGCTTTTGCTCTCTGTTTATTCCGTTGTTTATCCCTCCCTTTTACCACGTATTCTTTGTTCTGTCCGCTGTCCGCTGCTGGCTGCCCTTTGTCCCCCCGTCCCTTTTCCCCTTCCCTTTTTCTCCGGCCTGAGAAATTCTCCCTTTCTTCCTCCGTTTCTTGTTCTATTTCAGTGTATCTTCACGATACTCCCCTGTGTCTCTCACTAAATGCGTACTCGTGTTCCCTGAGACGCATGTTCCTGCATATCCCCCTTTCTGTCTTACTTCTCATCACAGCTCAAGACATAGAAAGATGATGATCAAAAGCCACGGCGCTTCACCGTCCCAGAGCGAAATAAAACCTGATAGGCTTGTTTTGTTGTTTGCATCGGCGAGTGTAATGACCTGCTGAAGCCACGGCTGAACTGCGATACACAAGCAGCCAAATTCGCATTTAAATCACTAATAGTAAGACCGTGATGCTTTGAATAAGACACTTCGGCCCAATCCTTTGCACCGGCGGCTCTTCTGTTTGCATGAGTGTACTCACTTTGCGAACACGGGACTCACTCTACAACTCTGTAACGTATCACGCGAGGCAGAGGCAAGCTGACTACCCAACTAGGCAGAACGCTGGGGGTAATGACAGTCAAGGGCCAAGGAAGCCTGGTCCTTCGAGGTCCTTCTATTGTCCGCATTACAGAGTATTCTATGTCGCAATCCTGTTGCACGATTGCATTGTTGCACCTACAAGCAAAATGAGAGACGACTCAGGGGACTCTTTGTACCCGGCCCATCCGCCTGTGACTAGAGTAGTACAGAAAACCTTAGTCCCACTGTAGCGCAGTATCACAGACAGAAGGAAGAGAGCCTAGCGCTTCTGCCTACAGCACAGCCAGTGCTACGCGAACGATAGCTAGGTGATTATCAAGCGGGCATAGGTATTGGCTATCGCGGCTTGCGCTTGTCTCTACCGAATCAAAGCTGCCAGACAGCCAAGCAACAGCAGTTGCATGGAATGACTAGCATAGTCCCGGAAGGATGGTCCATTTTCTACGAATCTTCTCCTCCCCAAACTCGTTTTCGTACCACTTCCTTCCGTTCCAAGCTCTAGGAAACATAGCCATGACCTCGTTGACCAAGAACGACCGTGCTGGGGCACACCCAAAGCCCGCGGCGATCCAGAAGCCAAGCCACTCGATCCACTCGCAGAGATAATGCGGATACAAGACCCACTTGAACAGCATTGCCTCCGGCACGCGGTAATGCTTGTGCACATCAACATCTTTTTCCGCTAGTTGCCTGCCGCCTGAGGAGTTGATGCGTTCGCGCTTGCGCCGCTCAGCGCGGCGGATCTCGCGCAGCTCCTCGTCATGAAAGAAGTTTCCCATAAGGCCAATGTAGAAGAGTGCAATGCCGGCAACAAACTGGGCGGTGCTCCAGGAGTGCGGCATCCAGTCGCGGGCCGTAGTGGGACCGTAGCCTCCGAGCCAGCCGCCGATGCTAATGCCATTGCAGACCTGGAAGAATACGGCATTGAGCCAGATCAAGACATGGATAGGGGACATGCTAGGCTGCATAAAAGGGAAGAGCACGGCCCTGTATACATAGTGGATGATCTGCAGAGCAAGGGGGGGTGGTTAGATATAGAGAAGGATAGAAAGGGGCAGCGAGAGACACGGCAGGCCATGCAAGTACGCAGCCATCGGGCCAAGTTCCGCTAGACAGTACGTACAAATAGTGCACCAAGCACTTTATTTTGCCATGGCAAATCACCAAGGCCTAGTCTTTCGGGGAGGGTAGTCATGGTGTACGACAAGGTCAGAAAGCCCGGGATCTCCATCGTCAGCCACGCCCAGCGACCTGGGATGTTCAGGAGACTGTTCACGCTCGTTTTGCCCATTCCATACCAACTGATGGCAAACTGCAGCAGGCCTAACTATATGGTGTTAGTAGAAGGTAGCCCGAAAAGGGACAGACAAGCAACGAGACGCCGCGATGAGCCTTGTATCTGTATACACACCACGGGGAAGACAATGGCGAACGCGGTCGATATCAACTGCCAGTTATCACGTGTAGGCGGTAGCCACTCGCTAGAGACGACAGCGACAAGGTCATCTGCAGATAACATGGCTGCAGAAAGAAGCGGGGGGCGGGGGAGGAGCAGACGTCGTGTAGTTTGCTCCAAGTTGGTATTGTGGTATTGACTTGGTTGAGTCTATGTCAGCAAAACGAAAGGTGGCTTGTGTTCTGAGAGCTCAATGTACGATTTGAAACAATGCCAACGTTAATGCGCCCATAGTATGAGCATGGGATTAGGGTTACGACATACTGGGGTTACATTGTTGTTAGGGTTGGATTTTAGCTGGTGTTAGTATTACATTTATAGACAACGACCGGAACATGGACGATATTACTGATACCTATAATATGTCTGCCCTCTTGATATTCTGCTTATGGGTCCAGGATGGCTGATAAAGGCAATCGTACGATGTCGGCAGGAGACGAAAAAGAAAAGGCAGAAAAAAGCAGCACGTGCGGTGTTTTACGTTTCTGTTAACTGTGCAGCATTTTAGGAATTTTGGCGTGAATACATATGACCAGTGCCGTACTACAGCACAGCAGACATACGTCAACAGTCAGCAGTCAACAATCAAATGTGTCAGCCTCGACTGAAGCCGTGCACTTTTGCCTGCATGAAGCAATCAAAAACAAAACGCAAAGAATACCGGTCGAGAAAAGAGGGGCAGAGGCCTGGAGTCCTGCAATTTGGCTGGGGCAGGCGGCTGTGTTGGCTGCTTGGCTGCTTTGGCTGCTTTGGCTGCTTTGGCTGCTTTGGCTGCTTTGGCTGCTTGCTTGGCTGCTTGCTTGCTTGGCCTGCTCCTTTACATCTGGCTGGTCGTCAGATGGCGCCAAGAAAGCGCATGAAAAAACCGAAAGAAAAACTGCAAGAAATGAAGAAACTGCAGGCTGTCCTCACCCCGGCCGGCAGATGGGCAGAAATCCCTGTGGCCAATGAGCCCCTAAACAACTCCTTGGCTAATATATGGCGGTAGTAGTGGGAGTATGTTAATGATCCTTTGCGGACTCCTTCTCGCCACGAAGAACAAACAACCAGGCTCTGGGCTTCGCAGGCCCGGACCGACAGCTCAGACAGGCTACAAAGATCAGGGACGTCCAGGGGAGGGGCTCTAAAACATACGATGGACAGACGTTGTCCTGATATTCCCGGAAGCGAGAGAGGGGCATAGAGAACCCAAAAAAGGAAAGAAAGAAGAACCGAACAAAGCTACTGTAATGGGACGGGACAAACACCGGTACAGAAGGTCAGTTTCCCCGAATGGAACCTCTTCCTCCTTCCTTCCCCTATTGTTCCCTTGTGCCCCTGGCCTGGCTTGCACCTATCTGACCATTCTGGGTTGGGCATTGTGGGCGGTTGACTGTGAGAGTGACTGGCTATTCGGTGATTGTGTGTGGTTGTGTATGATTGTGTGTAATTCTGTGTGATTGCGTGTGACTTATATGGGGCGGGCTGGCTGCCCTATAAACGTCTGGCAAAGACTGCTGCTGCTGCTGCTGCTGCCGTGTCCCCAAAAGCCTTGCTTTTCGTCTCTCCTTTCATCTTGTCCTGTCTGCCCTCCCCCCTCGTTTCTCCTGTCCTCGCCATTCATCTCCTACTTTACTCACCCGCCCAGTCACCCGCGTGCCTCCTCTGCCTTTTCTGCCGCCATGTCTCTCACCTACCAGCAGGCTAAGCTTGTCAAGGAGACAATCCCAATCCTCAGCTCCCACGGCGATCTCATCACAACCATCTTCTATCGCAACCTTCTCAACGCCCAGCCCTCCCTGTCCGCCATCTTCAACAATGCCAACCAGCTCAATGGCCGCCAGCCACGTGCCCTGACCCAAATCATCCTGACTTTTGCCCAGCACATTCACCGCATGTCTGAACTTGCGCCCATCCTCGAGCGGGTGTGCCATAAGCACGTCTCTCTTAATATTAGCCCTGCTGACTACGACATTGTCGGCAAGTACCTTCTGGGCGCCTTTTCCACTGTGCTCGGGCCCACAATCTTCACGACTGCCGTTGCCGAAGCCTGGGAGCGTGCGTACAACATCCTCGCACGAATGCTTTCTGGCCGCGAGGCCCAGCTGTACGCTTCTCTTGGTGGATGGGTTGGCTTCCGCCCCTTCCGTGTCATGCGCAAGGTGCAGGAGACGCGAACACGGGATGTATTTTCGCTGTATTTAGTGCCGGTTGATGGCAGCATGCTACCGCTGCCTGCATTCAAGCCTGGCCAATACGTATCGCTGCAGATCCCTGTCACGGGCTATGAGGGTGTGACCACGCAGACCCGGCAGTATTCGCTTAGCGACAAGCCGCGGGGGGACTACTACCGCATCACGCTGAAGCGTGAGATAAATGCCAATGGGGGCCCGGGAATGGTCAGTTCGGCGCTGATTGACAACTACAGCATTGGCGACATTGTGCAGCTCAGCCACCCAACCGGGGACTTTTATTTGGACATGGAGAACTCGGGTTCTAGCGTGCCTGTGGTGTTGATTTCAGCCGGCGTTGGCGTTGCTCCTATGATCAGCATTCTGAACAGCCTCCTCGCCCAAGTTCCTACTCCGCCGTCAACATCGTCGTCGTCATCATTGTCACGCATTAATCCCGTTTCCTCCAAAAACTCCATCGCGTCGTCGTTCCAGGCGGCATCTCCTTCCCCTTCCTCCCCACACTCAGCCGTCCCCTCTTTCTTCTCCCGGAACCGCACGCATTCACGAGCGCCCTCTATACCCAGTCTGTCTCCAGCAAACCGCACTGCTAGCTTCAGCTTCAGCTCGTCCGGGTTGTCTCGAGGCAGCGTGGATAGCGCTAGCACTAGCACCAGTTCGCCCGAGCCAGAACCAGGACCGAAGCAAGAGCTAGCAGAGTCTATAGCCGCCACCGCCACGCTAGCCAACCATGTAGTGACTCCGCAGCTGCCAGCGTGCAGACCAATCACGTGGATCCACGGATCCCATGCTGATGCGGCTTTCGATATATACATCCGGAGTATAGCCCACATGCGGCGCAATTTTCACTCCGCCGTGTTTAAGACCGCCCCAGAGGCCGGCGACATCCTTGGATCCGACTTCAACTTTACGGGGCGCGTTGATCTTGACAAAATAGCAGATGCGGATTTGCATCTGGCGTATGGAGGAGCGGAGTATTTTATCTGTGGCCCAGAAGGATTCATGTTGGATGTTCGCAAGGCTCTGCTGCGCAAGGGCGTGGATGTATCGAGGATTAAGTGCGAGCTGTTTAATACGGGCGATCTCCTGGCAAATGCAAAGTGGAAGGGGGCATGAATGAAGGGAGGAAAAATCAGGGGCATGAATGAACAAAGGCACTCTGGAATAGCAGTTAAATATATCATTGTCTGGTCTGTATGGTGTCGTCCGGATATTTGCCCATTACTCCATCCACTACTGGGCTGGGACCCGTTTCTAGTTGGTTGTTAGCTCTTCTAACCGCCTCTCCCACTCTTGAACCTGGCGTAGCTTGACGTCGAGTTCTTCTTTCTCATCTTCTAGCTTCAGGCGCTTCTCTGCGTCCAGCTTTGTAAACACATAGTGTCCCTGTCCATCAAACTGAAGAATCCATGAATGGTACTTCCACAGTGACCGGCGATGTGACACTGTTAACAGAGTAATGCCTAGGGCCTTGGCCCCATCGTACATGGCCTTCTCGACGTCAAGTGGCACCGATGATGTGCACTCGTCCAGGATTGCATATCTGGGCGCATGGTAAAACAAGCGTGCCATGGCAACACGTTGTTGTAGACCTCCTGACAGCACATCACGCCATTCTGCCTCTGCATCCCAGCCTTCGTCGTGCATGTCCACGAGGCTGGTCAGGCCCAGCTTTTGCAGGATCAACATCAGGTCGTTGTCCTTGATCCCGCGAGCTGCCATCGCTGTGGGGCTGTCGGGGTAAATAATTTGCTGGCGCAGCGAGCCACGCGATAGATAGGGTCGCTGGGGTAGATAGAAAATGTCACTAAACGGCGGCTTGTGTACTGTTCCACCATACACTGGCCATAGGCCGCCGAGAATACGGAATAGAGAGGACTTGCCACATCCATTGGGGCCAACCACTAGCATATGGTCACCCGGCGACAGCTGGAAGGAAAGTGCCGGGACTAAAACATCGCCATTGGGTGAGATAATGGGTACATCTTTAAACTTGATGTCTTTGCTTTCAACCACAGTTCCCCGTCCGCGGAGAACAGCCGCATTGTCTTCAGTTCCGCTGCTAGACACGAGCTTTTTCTCAAAATGGCCCCGTTGGATGTCATCCATGACATCCAGCAGTGATGCTACCCGCGACGTGTAGCCTGCCAGCTCCATGATCTCGCGGTACGAGAACATAATGCGCCCAAACGCATCGGACGCCGAAAGAAGCATGCGTCGATTGGTGACAAAGGATTCTGTGCGATCGCCCATAGAGCTAATGCCCTGCAGGGCGCCTCCAGCGGCGGGCAGTTTCACAAACACAGGGACGCTGCACAAAAGCAGGCCCAACGCTCCCCAGAAGTACTTGATGACAAAGTCTTCCATGAAGCCGTGGTACAAGCGTTGCCGCAGAATATAATTGACATGCTTGATCAATGTGAAATAACCCTTGTCGAGTGTATCCTTCTCGACTTCGTGGCCGGCATATAGGGCGACTTCTTCGCAGTGGTCGATGAGGCGGGAATGCTGGAAGCGGAATTCACCTTCGAGGCGGGCTTCGTCGGCGACATATCTGCCAAAGGGCGGGGTAAGAAGGCGCATGACATTGGCGGAAATTTGGACTAATAAAGACATAAAAAGAACACCTTCACTGCCTACGCTCCTGGAAAGCGAATATGTGTAGATGGACTGGTTGTTTGCCGCGTTAGTATCTAAGCCGTATACTTGATGGCCTGGGTTATGCCACATGGCTAGGAAGTTACTGTGTACTGCAACTTACCATGTCAAGGATCGGCTTGGCCAAATTGCTGTAGAGCTCAGACATGCTGCCGCTGAACTTGGCAACGTCGACGGCAATGAGTTGATCGGGGTTTTTGATGCGGTCGTCCAAGGCCGTTAAGCCGTAGAATGTCATGTTTGATAGGTATTTGTCATGGATGAACTGGGTGAGGCGTGTTCGGTATCGTAGTGATAGCTCCGCTTGGTGCCATGATAACTAAGGGAATGCTGGTCAGTAGTGCTGGGGCTTAGAACGGCGGGGACTTTTTCTTACCATGGAGTTTGTGAATGTTGCCGGGACAGCAATTAGCATCCAGCCCATGATCTGCTTCAAGAATTCACGGCCGTTGCCCTTGACCAGACTTTTCACAATGGCTCCATCCATTGCGGCAACCTTGAGCGAAACTAGAGTGCGCACGACCAGGAAGAAGCTGTGGCTGATGAGGAGTCGAGCCTCCTTGCTCTTCCATCCTGGGATCACGATCTTGATTAGCCTCATTAAAGACCGGAAAAACTCTCTGTTCAGTTCGACCCGGCGCCGCTTGCCAGGTGCTGGAGTGCCATCAGTCGTTGACGCATCGAGAGCTACTGTAGATTTCGCCGAGGGAAACGAAGACCTTTTCTGGGCAGAGATGGCATTTCGTATTCTATTAAGTAGCGCAACAAAGAGTGATATCCAGACGGCTGTGGATATGCGACTGCGGTGCTTGAGGTAGAGTGTTGAGAGCTGTGCGACTATCTTTTTGGCGGATTTTCCGTGGTGGAAGAACGAGAAGGCCAACTTGGATTGAGCCGCCATGATGGGTAGATGAAGGCGGCCAGTAGGTTGGGAGCAGCCTCGTTGGAGTCGGATATTAGGTATTAGGCCGGTCGGTCGATATGGCAGCGAATGTGGCAACGGTTGTCAGAGTAGCAACGATGGCGGTTGAGTTGAGAATGAAGGGCACAGTCGTAGTGGTGTCCAGAGAGACTGCAGAAAGGAGGAGCGCGCAGAAATAATATGACGATCGATGGCTTAGCAGAAAGTGACAGCGTATTCTGCGACAGAATCGGTAGGAGCAAGCACTTAACAAAAGCCACAGTAGGGCATGCGATGGGTGAGGGAGATGCGTAAACAAAAGCTTACAGATGCCCAAGCTTGAAACTAAAACCCACGGTTGCAATTCAAAATACAACTAACTGATAGTATGGTGTGTAAAAGGTAACATGGAAAAGTGATAAGTCCAGAAATTGAATCGCGCTTCTTCTTGTTTAGAGGCTTTTCATGATGTTCAAGTCACAAGACTAGGCCCGATTGATAAATGTGCGGCGCTTGCTCAGTTTTCCCTCGGCTCTTGCCTGTTGCATGCACATCACATGCTACAAGCTAAGTAGCTTGTACACCCCAGCATATAGACGTAAAATAATACATACATACATGCATACATACATACATACACACGCACCTGTATACCCCTGTCTCTGACGTATGTAGAGCCTCGACCCCCGACTCATCCTATGCCGGGCTGACACTACTCTGGTATGCTTCTATACTACCCTGGCTTTCATTTCTCTTTCTCTACTCCCAGCTTAATGGCTCGTGCATGTGATCGGACTACACAAGCGCATTCGCAGTTTCCTCGGACATAAACCCCGTACGCATCTCCAACTCATTGCTTTCTGCACCCAAACAAGCTAAGCTTCTTTCTCCACAGACAATCCTAACCGCTGAAAGAACCCAAGAACCGGGGGAATACACAGCGCCACACTTCCGGCCCATGTATGAGGCGTATATGTGGCGTCGCGGGGTGCAAGAAAAAAAAAGAATGAAAAAAAAAAGAAAAAAAAAGAAAAAAAAGAAAAGAAAAGAAAAAGAAAAAAAGTCCACGTCGGCTTGCCAGGTTGACGATGACCCAGCTGAAGTGACATCATCAAGTCATACTCCAATCGACCACCGCTGGAATTTATCTTGTCTGGCGCCCATTCAAACCGGCTATTGACTTGCCCCTCCCCCCCCCCCCGCAATAGCTGCCCACCATGACCAAAGACAACGATGTTGCCATCTACGACGAGATCGAGATTGAAGATATGGAATACGATGAAGATCTAGAAACCTACTTTTATCCGTGTCCCTGCGGAGACCGTTTCCAGATTGCGCTCCTGGATTTGCAAGACTCTGAAGACATTGCTGTGTGTCCAAGCTGCAGCCTGATGATCCGCGTGATCTATGACATCGTAAGTCAACACGAGCCGACTATTTTCACAAAACGGAAGCTAACGACACTCCTTTCGGAACAGGATGACTTGCCCGCAATATCTAGTTAATACTGTGGCTGTGATTCCGCAAGCACAAACGCAATAAATCGACCAAGATTCCCCCATGTTCGCGCCTATGACGTACATGTATGCCCTAGTCGAAAACCTCAGCTTGCCTACGCTACCGCCCATTTCAACCCTCAATATGATGGACTTGCTACAAGTTCGAAATAAGCTGCATACTCGCGTGTCCACCCATGTGCGTCAAGCTCACCAAGGTGCACTGCTTTGCATATGGATGCGTAACCGGCCTATAGACTGCGATCGTGCCTGATGCTATGACGAATAATCGTCACCCTGTACACTAGACTATAAAATGATACCCTCGATAGATAAAAAACTCTCTTCATCACTTGCGTCTTCCCCGTTGAATTTCTATGCGAATCTCGGCTAGCCATACTATGCAACACATACCACATGCCCCGCCCCCTATTGCTAGTCCCATAGTCATTCGGTTGTGGGCGCTACTGCTCACACGCCCTCTCCCATGTGTTATTACAAAATGTGTTATTACAAAATTGTCATAATGGTAGTACTACAAACTTCATATGTTGATACAGATCTGGCTGTTGAACAGCAGAAACATTCCCATCGTCTCTCCGTCCCCGGCTCACTCCCGCCCAAGTTAGGCATTCTCAACCATGGCCTCGACATCTACGACATCGTCTGTCTCATTGTCTGCTTCAACGGCCGAGCGCATTGCGGCCAACTTTTCTGTTTCGACAGCGGCCAGCTTCTTCCAGCGCTCGTAGGCGCGGTCTTCCTCCTCCATGCCTAGCTCTAGACGGGACTTGCCAAAGTAGGCCCCCACATACCGTGCTTCTTCGATGGAAATGCGACTGCGCAATTCCCGAAGGTGGCGTTCTTCATAAAACTCACGACGTGCCTTGTCATAGGCTTCGTCTTGTGATAGGCCTTCGTTCTTCATGAGCCACATCTGGCGCTGGACGACGCTATTGGATAAACATAAGAGTTAGCATTTCTGCTACTTGAACATGCCCCTGCTCATAAGGGCTATCGCGCTTACCATTCACCGCTCAGCTGCATGCGCGGTTGCACAACTCCCTTGCTCCAATCCACTCTGTAGGCATCACAGCCATCGGTTTCCACTATCTGTCGCGGTCTAGCCATCTCCCATGGATGGTCTCGGTAAAAATTGGCGCGCAGGGAATCTTCAGGGAAGCGGATCTGCTGCGGCTTGTACAGGTTGCGGGGCTTGCCAGGACGCTTCAGAGCTTTCTTGTTCTCGTTCAGCTGCACGGCAATTGGCCGTGTCAATATCTCAGGCGGCGGGACAGCGTGAAGGACATCGAACCACGGTGGGCGGGTGGCGGGGAACTTTTGGTTCGGAAGAATGGGGGAGGCAAGGCTCTGGGCCACGGCCTGGTAGACCTTGCGGGGGCGTATTTGGCGGCCCATTTCTGTGTCCCAAGGTTAGAGATTAGAGATACGGTTCCCAATTGCTGCGGATTCAAGTCTTGTGGGCAGTTCGGTAGTAGTGGCTGCCTGAATCCCCAGTAGAGACTGTAATCTACTTTTTTGGACAAGTACTTACTATATGTGATCTGTGGGCGACGATGGGCAAGATGCTGTCAATACGGCTCTTTCGTGATGGCTTCAACCTCGAGCTACATGTTGGCTGTCAAAAATTGCCTAGCTGGAAGAGCTGCCGGACTTTACCCGGTTAAGGACCATGCCCTTTACTGCATCCCGCCAACTCCCCACATTAAAGGTCCCCTCTTTCTGAGCTTGTAGCCAATCATATGCACTGCATTTTTTCAGGCAAATGGGAAGGCTGTATCGACAATTGAAATCTGCAAGTCATTGGCAAAAGGAGACTGCAACACGGGCCGTCTCCTTAGCTGCTTCTACCATACCCATACAGGCAAGGTTTCTCCGCCCTTTTCTTTCCTCCGAGCTGCTTTTCACCTGTAGGAGATCCTGGTCGCCACTCCTCCTTGCTGAATGTCATGATCGCCTGCTCATGAAAACTCCTGCTAGACTCGACGGAGCCACTACGTGCACTGCTGCGTTCCGGCTAGTCGCTTCGGCCATCGCCACTTCAGGCTCTGGGGGCTTGTCGACCTCTCATCCGCTATACTTGCAGCCTGCAAGCCCTTCGTCAGCGCTCGGTATCCCGCGACCATCTGCTCGTAGACTAACGCAGCCTAAGAGTCAAGCCTGTTGCAAGTCATCACAATGGCTCTTCTCGACATTCTTCACCCCATCATCCTCCGTGCTATACATGCCGGTCGCTTCTAGATCACTTTGGAGCTCTCGAAGGGTGGAAAGTCCGGCGGATGGGCCGCAGGAAGCAGCCGACGAGGTCGAGATGGAGTCAAAAGTAGACCATGGGGCGTACTTGGAAACGATATCGGGGCCTAGCATGGAGCTGGATTCTAGAGCTGCCACTCAGTCAGCTGTAGAATCTAGGTTGAAAAGCCTAACGAAGGTTAGAAAGGAACCCCACTCAGCTGGGGCTGCTGTCAGTACCTTGGATCTACTCGCCATGATAGATGACACTCCGGTCGGTCATGTAGAAGAGTATCTCGATTTTCACCAAGATACATATCTCCGACGCTATGCCAATTCCGATGGACCACGACTGAGAGCTTCAGACAGGCCCGATGACTATGACTATCCATCGCTAGAAAACACTGTAGGCCGGAGTGACCATTCCCTGCAAATATACACCGAGCTACTCTTTGCCGTCCGCCAGCGGTCGCGCGGCAACAATCGAATCACATTACTGTCCATTTTCCGCATATACCAGAAGCTACCGGAGCCCCGGATGCTGCATATATCGGCAGCAATGCGGCATCGTCTTCTGCGGACCTTTGGGACCCCCGAGCGCTACGATTCACCAGCCATGCTGCGATACTATTCTCTTGTTGAGGATGTCAAGGCATGTGGCCTGGCCCTGACCCACTACGAATGGAACTATTGTATGGCTTTTGCAAAGCGCTTTATTCGTGATAGGGACGATTCTTGGATCTCGGTTGCACTCAAGATATGGCGTGAGATGGAGCAAGAATCTCACATCAAGGCAAATGAAGTCACTTTCAACATGCTCTTTGACGCAGCAAACAAGTGCGGGAACTTTACTCTAGCTAAAGGTATCTACTCGGAGATGACTGCACGCGGAATCAAGTTTAATCGCTACCATCACGTCTCCCTCATCCACTACTTTGGCCTCCGTCAAGACGGCGACGGGGTAAGAGCCGCCTACAAGGACATGGTTCTTGCCGGCGAAATGATTGATGATGTCGTACTAAACTGTGTTATCACCGGGTTCCTGAATGCAGGCGAAGAAGCCGCAGCCGACTATGTTTATGCCTGCATGAAGAAATGCAGCGACGGCGGGCTCGGTCCTCCACCGGCTGACTATCGAGCAAGGCGCGTCATCACTCGAGTACTAATGATGTGGGCTAAGCTGGCTCGGCGCCACCCCCGCCTAAGGGGTAGGATGCAAGCGAACACTAACATGGCGCCAGACACTCGCACCTACCGCATATTAGTGCAGCATTATGCGGTGTGCGTAGGTGATATGTCCCGTGTGGCGGCGTATCTAGATGACATGCGCTGGTTCCAGGTGCCCATGGATGGGCGTATTTTCGTGACGCTATTCGAGGCCTTTAGCCGGCACGGCGGCACATATTCCGGAGCAGACTTTAGCAAGAAGCGTCTGCAGAGCATCTTCACGGCTCTACTGAACACACTAGATGCAAGCGTTGAGGGTGTGTACGTTGACACATGGATGGTAATGTGGGCTTTACGAGCCTTTATGCGCTGTGGTGATCAGCGGGACGTGCTAGGCGCTTATGCACAGTTGAAGAAACGATGGACTCTCAACAAGACCAAGATCTTGCATCTAGAGCAGTTTATGCGTAGAGTTGTTGAGCATAGGGACCATGTAGGGCAGCTTGACCGACTTAAAGGAGGTGCGTCCATTTCACAATGGACAGGAGTTTTCCCACATGGCCAAGATGGCTAGGCGGTGTTGCTGGTTGGGTGTATAGTAAAATCATGTACAGTATAGCAAGTGTAAGATACAGTTGATTCATAGACAAACAGGGTCACGTTCACAAATAGCAATGGTTGGCACCAATGGAAAACAGGCGTGCCGAAGCAACCGTCCTGGGGTGTTGTGCGGGATGTTTAGTGATGGGAGTAGTGTATTTACTACGACAGTATCCACTGCAACCTCCCCAAAAAGAAAACTTGAAACGCCACTAGTGAGTTACTTATTTGGATCTGTAGGTCTGGTAGACTGTATTGGGGAAGAAAGAATCGTTAGCCATTACCATCTGGGATACGAATCTCGAAATTTGGCGGTCTCAGACCAACATCGCTGCCTGGTCGAAAGTAGATACATCGGATATGTCCCTCCAAGTGGGAATATAACGTACCGGCAATGCCAAAGGGAGCGCCAAAGCCGGCAACGGCAAACAGCACGAAGCCAGGACCGAACCACTTGGACTTGGGGTTGAAGGGCAGATTGGTGCCAGCACCGCTGGGGTAGTGGTAGGGCGAGCTCATCTGGGCGCGCGAGGTGGAGAAGGCACGTCGGGCAATCTGGCCGGTGGCCTGCGAGCGAACAGCAGCGAACATTTTGGATAGAGTTGGTTGGGTATTTCTATTGGCGTGGGTGGGGTGATGGCTGTTTTTTTTTCTTTTCTAGTGAGATTTTTAGTTAGCCGATAGCTGCTTGGGAGCGAAGACAAATCTCACTCAATTGGTCAAATGGAAAAGAGAAGAACTCAAGGGGATTAGATGCTCATGACTACCTACAATGGGCGTGGAAAAGGTTCGATCGACAAGAGCAAACAACAAGAGAAAAAGCCGTGATCCAAGGCAAAGCTTCACTTTTCTTGAGATTGGCCTGGCGTATCACGCGGGTCTTCTCCACTGTAAAAGGCCAGACAGCCAATCAAAGGAGCAGGACTACTGGTCAGGATTGCTTATGTCAGACACAAGTGATTATGTCATCTAATTTCTAAAATATCAACCGAACTATGGGCCTTCTTATCTTAGCGGCAGAAACCTTGATGCCGCAAAAAAAAAAGTTCAACATGGATCGAAGTTTGGTTTGGTTCTCAGATTAATGGCTTCTATTTAACTTGCAAATTCTCGTGCAAATCAAAGCATAAGTATAGTGCTGTTTCGTGCTTCTCCCTCTACTTGTCTTTACTCTGTTCCTTCTTCTCGCTCTATCGAAAACCAAGTCCTAGGTCTCTCATACTTACGACAGGTGTTGACTGCCCTTTGTCCTCTCCCTCTCCTCTTGAACGTGTATAGCTTCAGACACCCTCCTCGTCCTGTGCTGCCCCTAGACCCATTCCTTGTCACGCACAGTTCTATCCGTCATGGATGACATGTTTGATGTGTTTGGGCAGGCGCCCGAACAGGACGCCAGCTCAGATGAAGAAAGCGTCAAGTCTCACAGCAGCGCCCAGAAGGCCAAGTCTTCTGCCAAGGCGTCACCCTTATCATTGAAGCGCAAGGCCAAGTCCAGTCTTTCAGATAGCGACCAGGAGATGCAGTCTGCCAGCCTGCAGCACGATACTGACAGTTCAAACGCGAAATCCGACCACGCAAGCAGCGATGAGGCCGATGCCGACTCTGATCTCGACAACGATAGCGATGCCGATAACGCGCAAACATCAAGTCAAAAGAATCATAATAGCAAGCGCCGGAAAAAGGAAGATGAGGCTGAGGCCGTTCTAACAGATACCTTTGAGACAGCCGCCGAGCGACAGGTCGATGCTGCCCCCGATGCCGACGATGGCAATGGGGCAGCTTCTGGCACTGGTGAGAGCGGCGAGGCTGGCGCTGCTGAGCCCATTAAACTATCGCACAACATCGCTCATCAAGTGGCTCTGCCGCCCGATCTCGAGTACGAGTACATCCCTATCTCGCAGCATAAACCTCCCGCAGAGCCGGCCCGCACATACCCGTTCAAACTTGATCCATTCCAGGCCTACTCAGTAGCCTCAATTGAGCGAGATGAGAGTGTGCTAGTTGCTGCGCATACATCGGCTGGAAAGACAGTGGTGGCTGAGTATGCCATCGCGCAGTGTCTGAAGCGGAATCAGCGTGTCATCTACACATCACCCATCAAGGCACTCAGTAATCAAAAGTATCGAGATTTCAAGGAACTCTTTGGTGACGTTGGCTTAATCACCGGTGATGTTACAACAGATCCCACGGCATCGTGTCTGGTCATGACTACTGAGATTTTGCGGAGCATGCTGTATCGCGGCTCTGAAATCATGCGTGAAGTTGCGTGGGTCATTTTCGATGAGGTGCATTATCTGCGCGAGAAGACGCGCGGTGTGGTATGGGAAGAGACCATTATTCTACTGCCTGACAAGGTGCGGTATGTGTTTCTCTCAGCCACAATCCCCAACGCGTTCGAGTTTGCCGAATGGATTGCCAAGATCCATAAGCAGGCATGCCACGTTGTATACACAGACTTCCGACCGACGCCACTGCGCAACTACTTTTACCCAGCGGGCAGCGACTGTATTCTGCTTGTAGTCGATGAAAAGAAAAACTTCAAAGAGGCCAACTTCAACCAGGCCATCGAATTGGTAGAACAGGGTAAGAAGGCACTAGAGAACGGGCCTAAGAGCGCCGGTGGCGGCGGAAACAAGAAGAAGGGCGGCCGTAACAACGGCGCCAGCGACACGGGCAAAGACGTCAAAAAGATTGTCAAGATGATAATCACTAAGCGCTTCGACCCCGCCATCATCTTCTCCTTCAGCAAGCGCGAGTGTGAGTCGCTAGCGATGCAGATTTCGCAGTACAGCTTCAACGACGACAGTGAGCGAGACAAAGTGCGACTTGTCTTCCGCAATGCTATTGAGACGCTGCCCAAGGCCGACCGCGAGCTGCCTGGCATCAAGTCGATCCTACCACTACTGGAACGTGGCATTGGTGTGCATCATTCAGGCCTATTCCCCATTCTAAGAGAGGTCATTGAAATTCTGTTCCAAGAATCTCTTATCAAGGTTCTATTTGCTACAGAAACCTTTGCCATCGGCCTCAACATGCCGGCCAAGACCGTTGTGTTCACGTCTATCATGAAGTTCGATGGCACTGGCCGCCGGCCGCTTTCAGCGTCAGAGTACGTACAGATGTCAGGTCGTGCCGGCCGTCGTGGCCTGGATCTGCGTGGTATTGTCATTACGCTGTTCGACGACTCCATGGATCCCGATGTAGCCCGTGCTGTTGTAGTTGGCGAGCATGATCGTCTAGTGTCTGCCTTTTATCTCGGATATACGATGGTGCTCAACCTGCTGCGTATCGAGTCTGTATCCCCTGAGTTTATGCTCAAAAACTGCTTCCACCAGTTCCAGAACACGGCGTCCCTGCCAGCTTTGGAAAACAAGATGATGGAGCTACAGCACGAGCGCGACAACCTAGTCATCTCAGACGAGGCTTCTATCAAGGAGTACTACACCATTCGCCAGCAAATCAATGTGTACCGCCGCGACATGCTCTCCGTCATGCAGCTGCCCGAAATCTGCAAGGGCCACCTGACGCCAGGCCGCCTGGTTCGCATTTTTGACCCTGCATCGGCTGACGACTCCAACCTGCACCCTGGCAACGACTATGGCTGGGGTGTGGTCGTTAACCTGGTGGAACGTCGGGCCCCCAAGATGGGCGAGCCTGACTACCCGCCCCAGGAAGCATACCTAGTTGACGTCGTGTTGCCGGTTGATGCTGAATCTCCCGAGCCATTGGCTACCAACCCTAGGCTGCCATTTCCCATCGAGCTACGGCCGCAGACCCCCGGTGGTAAGATGCGCCTTGAGCGTGTGTCATGTCTCCTTACTTGCGTCAAGGCGCTGAGCCAGATCAAACTTAAGCCCAAGGCGCTTGACACGCTTCCAGCCATGGGCTCCATTAAGTCTCACCTCCATGAGATTATGCGCCGTTTTCCCGATGGCCTGCCGCTTTTGGACCCTATTGATCACATGGAAATCCGCGACGATTCCTTCAAGAAGTTGGTGCGCAAGACAGAGGTTCTTGAAGCCCGTCTATTGACCAACCCGCTTCACAGCTCGCCGCTACTCAAGGACGCATGGGAGAAGTACGCAGCCAAGGCTCGGCTTACAGAACGCATCAAGGAGCAGAAGAAGGCAATCGTCAAGGCCAACACAATTGGCCAGCTGGATGAGCTCAAGGCACGCATGCGTGTGCTGCGACGTCTAGACTTTATCAACGAAAATGAAGTTGTGCAGCTCAAGGGTCGTGTTGCATGTGAGATCTCCTCGACCGAAGGTCACGAGCTACTACTTGCTGAGTTACTCTTTGATCGCTTTTTCAATGAGTTGAGTCCCGAGCTGTGTGCGGCCGTGCTGAGCATTTTTGTCTTTGATGAGAAGGTCACTGCTGATCCGCTCAAGGAGCCCCTGGACAAGCCGTTCCGCGAGGCCGTTATCAAGGCGCGCATGATCGCCAAGGTGTCGCAGGAGAGTAAGCTAGACATTGATGTTGAGGCGTATGTAGGCAAGCTAAAGTGGCAGCTCATGGATTCGGTGTACCTGTGGTGCCAGGGCTCGCAGTTTATTGACATCTGGTAAGTTGATTCATTAGAGGAGGATGGCGAGATACGGCTTGATTGCTAACCCTTGTTTTATAGCAAATTGACGGATGCCTACGAGGGCTCGCTGATTCGCCATTTCCGCAGACTTGAGGAGTTGTTGCGCCAGATGGCTGAGGCTAGTCGTGTGATGGGTAGCGAAGACTTGACTAAGAAGTTTGAGGAGTCGCTGGGCAAGCTGAAGCGGGACATTGTAGCGGCACAGAGCTTGTACCTGTAGGGGTAGCAAAAGAAATGGGGAGGAGAAGGGAGGGGAGGAGAGGAAAGTGTGAGACGACCAAAAGTAAAGCCTGATAGAGTAATATTTCAGTGATGCATAGAAAAACAGACTGACCGCGGGTTAATTAACGCAAGCAGTCTCTAGCAGACTTACTTGCTCGTGAACATCATATTTACTTTACTGTATACACATATCGTAACACATTCATCAACTACTTGCTGCATGCGACCAGCCTTTTTAACCGCCTTCGCTACCAAGATACCGTAGCGTCCCTATGCTGACCCCAAGAATTACGCCCACCCATACGGAATAATGTCTCCGTTTAGACCACATGCCCTCTTCTCTCAACGCCCAGCTGAAGCAGCCCAGGGGCCAGAAGAAGCCTAGCACCAGTTCGCGCAATAGCCCATCCGTCGAGTCTTCCGCACTCAAGTCATCTCTAGACTCTGTTTCGCCGCCTGCGCCGGCTGCTGCCGCTTCAGCCACTGGGCCTGTGGCATTAGAGTCGATCCACGCATCTTCCATCCGCTGTAGCGAGTCTGGCGAAGGCATCGTGTCAGGCGTATGGCGGGCAGCCTGGATCGACGAAAACTGTAGACGAAGTTGGTTAACTTCACTGGCCGACAGGCCTGCATCAAGCAGGCGATCGAAGCCGCGCGGTGCCCGAGCCAGTGGAGATGCTCCACGACTGCGCATTCCAGCTACCCCAGCGGCAGAAAATGGATGTCGGGATGAGCTCAGACCAGCTGGGATGTTGCCATCTGAATCAGCGCCGGCGCGAAGTTCGTCCGGATCATTATGGGTGGGAGTCGGCGGCGTGCTGGCCAGGCGGTCCTCGGTGGCCAGGCCAGCGGTGTCAAGAGGGGGGCCCAAGCTGGCGAGAATATATATCCGCTGGCGCGCTTCAGGATCTTTGCCCTTTGAATTACGACTGGGCGTTTTTCCATCGTGAGCGCTATCATCTATAAGGTCGGGTGTGGAAGTTCGCGAAATGCTGCCTCCGCGTGGAGGTGGTGGCGGCTTCACAACACTGCCAAGTAGAGCAGCATCGGTGAGCATGCGACCTTGGTAGATCAGACGTAAGCTCCGGTTCTGGTCGGGTGGCGGGAGCTGGACACGCACTTGGCGCTTAAGAGCAGCGACACGCACAGCCCATGGTAAAGGGATGTCGAGGTCGATATCGGGGATAGCGGAAGAAAAGCGAATCGTTAGATGGAGCGGGAAGGAAGGCGGTGAACGACGCGACGGCGGGGGATGCAGTGGTAGCGGTGAATTTTCCGCGGGGACGGGAGACAACTGTGCGTTGGACATCTGCATGGAAGAAGGGAGTGATGGATGCTAGTTAGTCTTGAATAGTGATGATGTTAGTCGTTCAAGACTGACTGTATGTGGCGGTGATGTCACGAAAGCACACCTGGGCTGGAAATGTAAGGGCAGGTGGTGCCAGGTGTCACACACATAGTGGCAGATGAGACGCGGCTATGATGCTATGACGCGGCAACTGAGCCAATTAAAAGCTATAGTCCTCTCCATCCTCCAATCAAACCCCAGACGACGGTGAGCGACCCAGTCAAAACTAGAGAGCACTCTGGGTCTCGGTGAGTAACCAATAAGAACTACACATTTACCCACGCTTCCTAGTGATCAGCCTCGATAGCCCTCGGTGAGTACTTTCTATCATCCTAAACAGCGCGGCTAAAAAGTTTCATGGTTCTCAGCAACAGTGACACAGCTGCAACCAACAAACCAAACAAGCTGCAAACCAGATTGCAAGCCAAACTGCAAATTGCGGGCTAAAAATGCTGGGCTTTACGCAAATTCCATCTCGTCGCCCTTTGTTACTATCTAGCTGCTACCCCTTGCATTGCTAAATAGACTGCATATTTAGGGATCGCCAGTCCTTAGCTCAGGCACCGATTTTTCTGGCATTGAGTGCGCTGTGTGGCATTCCCGGACAAGCAGAGCAAACAAGCCCGTCCTGTCTATTTTGGGGACAAGAAACAGAGGCTTTCTTGGCTGAATACAAGCTGGCAAAACAGAAGCGCCTGGGCGACTGGCTTGTTTTGTATTTTCCCCTACTTGTTCGTCAGTTTCCCACTGTCTTCCTTCCAGCCTATCGTGAGATTCGCCTCTCTTGCATGCCCTTTTATTCTCTGGTCCATACTATCTATCTGCTCTTCTAATCTACCCGCAACCTCGAATCCGGCCTTCTCGCTCCGCCGCTTTGCTCCCGCGCGCTTTCGCCCTTCCTTCTCCTTTCCCACACGCCCTTCGCTATGCCTCATATAAGGCGCCCTCGGGCCCTGCGCTGTTTCTACTGCAACAAGTCGCAGGGTTGGCGCTACGAGCCAGGAATTACAAGCTTTGAGTGTCCCAGCTGTGAGGCAACTAATTACTTGGACGAGGTAGGTCAGCCATGGGCTACTTGGGATATCTTCAGTGCCATCCCTCCAATACCTCCTCTGCAATTCTCCCCAACACTAGTTCAAGCACTAACCCAAACCCCCTCCAGGCCGGCGACATCACCGATCCCCCTCTTCAAGCAACCCTCGCTCCATCCTCGGCCCATTTTGCCCGACCTTCACGTGTATCATCGGCATCACTTGAGCCACGCGACTCTATCTTCTGCAAAACCTGCGTCAAGAACCAACATCTCTTCACCTCTTCCCTCGCTCAATATCTGCCGGAAGACCCTAACGACCCCGAGTATGCCGCTCTCGAGCGCAACTACTACTCCTTTCGGGCTGGCCTCGAGAAGCGCTACCCTCAGATTTGCGCCTCTTGCGAACCCAAAGTAGCGGCGCGTCTCCGCCAGGCTCGATATACTGCCAAAACAGACTATCTCCGTCGCATGATGGAGCAGAGCCGCGCTAATCGGCACGCGCGAAAAGGGCTAACTAGTCTCGATGTATTACACCGTTCGGGCAAGGCTCTATGGTGGGCCGGCGTTGTCGCACAGCTGCTTTGGCACATGTCTATGCTAGACAGGCTAGCTGTGCCGCTCCTAGACATGCTTAGTCGGCCCCAATGGCTCATACGCAGTATGAAGCTAGCTAGTACCGCTGTCCGTCTGCTACCCCCTGCCCATGATATGCTCAACTTTGGCTTGGTAGCCTCTCTGATGGCGCTATGGTGGAATCCCCGTTTTCCGCAGGTATTTCGCGGCTTTTCCAAGCCAGTTTTGGGCCTTGGCCCGTGGTATGGGCTGCAGGCAGGCGGGCTTGCAGCCCGTTTCGTATTTCCCCGTCTAGACGATATGGAGTCTAGTCAGGCGGACGAAGCGATGGCGCATTTGAGCGTGCATTTTGTTGCTTCTATGGTATTCATCTATGTAAGTATCACCAGCCCGACCAGACATGGGCGGGGCTCATTTTACCTCCCTTGTTTGTAACCTACGCTAACCTCCCTCGTCTGCCCCTCTCTATAGCTGCTGCTTGCCTCACGCTCGGTTGTCAAGCTTGATGCAACGCCCCTCTTTGCTACTAGCGAGTCTTCGTCTCCTTTGTCTAGGCCCGACAAGTCTCCCGCCCCGATCCACAGCCATAGTCACGAAGAGCCCGAGGCCAAGCGTGAGCTTGAAGCAAAATCACTCTCGGCCATTCTCGACGACATTCTGACTGCTTCTCCACCCCGGCCTAGCAGTCCTCTCAGTCCTTCGCCTCTACGCCGGACAAACTTCAATTCGTCTCCAGTTGGGAGCTCGCGGCCTCACATCGACGCCTCATCTCCTCTTCAAAATGGCAGTCCAGTCTCTCGCCACTCCAACTTTTCACATGCTACCCCAATGCAGCAGTCGAGCTTCAAGAACCACACGCCAAAGCGTCTACAGGCTATTTCTCAGGACGACGATGCCATGGACTGGTCGCCTACACAGCCGCAACTTCCTATTCCTTCGGCTTTTCAGCCTGGCACTTCGTCAATTAACCCGTTCTCCTCGTCCGTGCAACACCCCCATGACAACAGCCTTGGGTTCTCCCGATACAAGGGCTCGCAGACACCCAGGCAGCGCTTTGTCTCACAGCGTGCAGCTGCCATAACAGCATCATCTGCCCTTAATTCGGCTTCGTCACCTTTGGCTTCGCGAAACTACGGTCACAACGCGTTTGGAGCACCCGTGACACCCCATAGCAAGAATTCCTTTGCGCATGCAGCTTCCAGGCCTGAAACCCCACCCAGCCATAACGGTCACGACGATCCCTTTACCGACGGTCTTTCTCCTCCGAAAGAAAAGTCGACTCCACCTGTAACTTTCGCTGATGCACGCTTCTTCGCTCCAACTCCCAAAAATGATCCACGCACCGACCTAGCCGTTTACCTTAATCGCAGCTTCTCCCTCGGCCCCGATGACGGGAGCACTGCAGCCGACTCAGCCTCCGTTCGTGCCACTTCTCCTACTGGAAGCATTAACTCGATCTTCTCGTCACCACAGATCATTGCCCAGCGAGCCGCCCAGCACAACAACGCCTCTATGAATCCGCCCCCGAACCCGTTCGCACTGCAGCTCCTTCATTCGCCTCTGGCGTTGCCCGCTCTCCTCGTCTTACAGGTCGGTGGTCTCTGGGCCGTTTCGCTTGCCGTCGATGATGATCTTAGCCTTCTCTGTCGCGAGGCCGCACTATGTCTAGCCGGCGCTATGGCCGTATTCCCTGTTTGGACTTGCATAACGTCGCTTTTTGCCCCATTGCCAGTCTCTTCCAGGATAGACGCCGGCGCCGATAATTCCGGAAGCGGCAATGCTTCGGGGACTTCATCTTCAGTGACAGGTCTCGCCTTCGCCAAGGCACTTGCCGAGGCTGTCATTAGCATTGCCGAGCTGGCAGGCGTTGCATACTATAGTGCTGCAGTATGGCTGCGCGATGATAGTGTGGCGGTGGAGGAGGGCGGCTCCATTGTCGTTGCCGCTGTTCTTCTCCATCATGCCCTTGGGGCCATAGGGCTTGGGACGGGCCGCGAGCGGGAGCGATCAACCAAATATCGTGACACTAGCCGCGGGTCGAGTGTGATTAGGCTAGACACTGGTAGTGAGTACTAGGCGGTGTGTGTTGGCACAAGCTGGCAGTAATTTTGGGTTCTCTTCCTGGGGGTTTTGTTCTTCTTTCATATTTGTGTCTTGTGTCTTGTGTCTTGTTTTCCGTGCTTGTAAGTTTTTTTCTTTTTTTTTTTTCTTTTTTGTTTTACACACAAAAGCGGCGGTTCATCTCTTTTTGTTTTTCTCTTTTTCTTCTTCTTTTTCTTGTTGTTCTAGTCCTTGCTCGTTCTCACTATCTCTTCATATGCACTTGACACTTCGCAACTCTATATTCTTCTTAGAAAGAGCTCATCTCTTAGCTTACATATATACACACACGTTGATACGGCATCCAGGCGAGCTGGATTGTCTTTGCCTGACTCTTGTCTTGGTCATTATCATACACACATACGTTTATCTATCCCGCAGTTGCTTTCCGTATGCATTCGTCTATTCAGTTGTTCCTCCCCCTTGTTTAACTCAACCTCTATTCGGAGCCTCTACTCTCTATTTAATATATTTCTTCAGCCCCTGTAGTCTCTGCTTCGCCTGCTCCAGCACAGTGTTTTCCTTGCACACAGCAAAACGCACATAGTTCTCAGCAATCGACGCGTTCTTCTCTGTGTAGAACTCGGTGGGTGGGATAGCCGCTACTCCCAGCTCCTGGATCAGAAACCAGGCCAGCTTAAAGTCACGCGGTCGCTCGGCTACGTGCGGCGGGAACGGGTAGTCCTCGGGCAACTGCACCCTGGCCATGTTGACTAGAACAAAGTAGCCACCCTCGGGGTCCGAAAATGGCAGGCCAAGCTCGTCCCAAACCTGGTTGAAGAGGTCCATTTTCGACTTCATGTCAGTGACCGCCGAATCCCAGAAGCCGTGCTTGTCAGCCTCTTCAAAGCCGACGGCACACGCCTCCTGCAAGGGCGAAACCGACGAGTAGCAAATCCGTGTGTGGGCCGCCGAGACGTACTTGATGAGGTTTTCTGGGCCGATCAGCCAGCCCACACGCCAACCTGTTGCATAAAAGTTCTTCCCTGCTGAGCCAACCGTCATGGTGAGCGCCTCGATTTCAGGCGACAGCGTAGCAATGCGCGTAAACGGCACATAGAATAGACGGTCGTACACTTCATCCGACAAAATCAAGACATTGTGTTTGACGCACAGCTTGCCGATCTTCTCGAGCTCGGCGCGTGAAAAGACCTTGCCCACAGGATTATGCGGCGTATTGAGCACCAACATCTTGGTCTTCGGCGTGAATGCTGCCTCGAGCTCCTCGGTGTCCAGAACCCAGTCAGCGGCGGACGAAGTGCGCTCGGCGCCATCAGCCGGCGGATGGAGGGGCACGTAACGGATGCTACCACCAGCCATTTCAATGTTGCTGATATACTGGTCAAAGAAGGGCTCCATGACAATTACCTCGTCGCCGGGCTCGATGAAAGCCATAAAGGCGCTGAGCATGCCCTCGTTAGCCCCCGTGGTGATCGTTACTTCAGTCTCGGGGTTAATCTGGCGGCCCCACAGAGGCGAGTAGGCATCAGCCAGCGCCTTCTTGAGCCGCGGGCGGCCTTTGGTAGGCGAGTATTGGTTGCATTCGACTCGGGTAAGAGCTTCCTGGGCAGCAGCAACGATAAAGGGCGGGGGGTTGTAGCCAAAGAAGCCCTGGCCCATGTTGACGATGGGCTGGTGGGGCGAGGCAGCGGCAGCTTCGTTTATGATAGACCTGCAGCAGAAGTTCTAATCAGTAAGCAGGCTTTTGAAGGGGAGTTCAAGGACTGGAAGCTCCAAAAAGACTGACCAGACATCCTGTCGTTGTCCCGATACGCGTGCTGCAGGCTTCATCTTGTCGTAGGCAGCTGTCGTAGAAGAAAAGGGCCTTGGGCAAAGCTTGAAGGTGGGACGGGCTAAGGAAAAGGGCTGGGCGTATAGTCTTGTAAGAAATTTAGGAACCATCAAAAGCGTTCATGTGCCAAAGCTGCAGCTACAAAATATGCAAAGGCAGGCAAGGCAGTATGGCTAGAAGATCACGAGTAGCTCAAGTTTTGTTCAGGCGAGTCAAGAGGCACAAAGTAGACAAATACAGCTTATCGCAATTGCCATTCCTTACTCTGGTTTCTTTTCTCCATTGTGTGTGTAACAGCTGCTTTGAGGGGGTGCCGCGCTATTTAGAAGCTTCTTTCCTCATTCAGAGCACTGAGCATCCTTCAACCCCCGCCCCACCTACAGTGAGTGGGTGCAAAATAGAGCGAAATTGCGTGATAGCCAAAAAGGCCTTTAGGGTTAGGGGCTACCATACATGATCATGTGATTTGTCAAATGGAGGAAACCAAAACAGTGTTCAAGATTATTGTAACAATCGCTAAACCTCGGAGGGAGAAAAAAAAAAAGAAAACCATCGAATACACAAGTTTGAACGCCAGCAACTAAGCAAAAGAAATAGCTTGACAGCCGGCCGAGAGGCTTTGTGCAGCCTGCGTAGCCCAACGCAGAAGCTGCTAGGCCGACTAGATCCAGGAGGACAAGCATTCCAGGGACAACCACAGCATGGCATGGCCCCAGGCCTAAGACCGGAAACAAAATTTGCTCATGGACGGCAGACCGCGCGCCACCACAAGCTACTGACACATCTTTTCTGCCAAGGATTCTGTGCTGGTCAAGGACAGGGCCGAGGACATATCGTCGGCAAAATTGTTGGCCTGCACTAAGACTGGTCTCATGGAAAAGTACCGTTGGTCAGGGAGAGACCGCATCCGCTTGGCTAGGTCGACTACACGGTTATAGCTCATGTCTGTTTTGTAGCCTCGGCCCGAGTCTTCGGCCATGGCCAGGACCCAAGCGCGCACCATGTACCACTCCAGGCACCACTTTCGCAGGATATTAGCCCGTTTATTGAGTGTCGATACGATCTGCGCAACCCACATCTCGCACGTGGGCTCGACAAGATTGACTACGGGAAGCCCAGTGACAATGCGCTCGAGATCTTGCATCTTGGTAAGCATACCAATCTTGGCTCGTACGACGAGTGCTGAGCCAATGCCAAGAGGGATGCGGTCTTTCTCAACACGGGGCACATATTCGTCTCCCTCCTTAGTGTAGATTAGGTGGTAGCGGGTGCCTTTGGATAGTGGCGTTTCAAACGACGGGCCAGCAATAATGGACCAGTGGTATCTGGCAGGGTGGGACGGGGGAGGAGGGGTGGCAAAGATTAGCTAGGGCTGAGAGGGGACGGGAGGGCCAAGGGCAAGAAAGAAGCTACGTACTGTGAAAAAGCGGCGTCTCCCTCATGTTTGTGGGGGTGCATTGAAAGCGCCACATAGAGTGGTATGTCCTTGCAGAGTCTGCCGATCATGGTATCGGAAGTAGGAAGGATGTAAATAATGATAATGACAATCAAGGCGATTGATACAGGGTGGATTCAAAGAGAAAGTGCTAAAAAAAGATACTAAAGTAGCAGTAGGAGACGGAAGGTCCAGAGGCTTAACTGGATACAAAAGTCGATGGCGATTGAATATAAAGAAGAAGGCAAGTCAAGGGGGGTCCAAGACTTGGTGGTGGAGTGAAGGGAAGAGTAGAAGAGAAGCAGAAGACACTGAGAGAGAGAGAGAGAGAGAGAGAGAGAGTGAGTGAGTGAGTGAGTGAGAATGTGAGTAAGAGAAGGAAAAGCGAGTGGTGAGATAAGATAGATAATAAAATATTAGAATAACAACATAAAAGAGTTTCGTTGTAGGTGTGTAGTTTTGCTTGATGGTAATAATATGAATGGATAGGAGTGCAAAAAGACCAGCGGGTCGATCTATATGAGTAGATGGAAGAAGAGGAGGAGAAAGAAGAGAGGGAGAAAGAAGAGAAAGAAGGGCCAGGAAGAACAGGACAGCCACGCAATATAACAAAAGCCCTCCCCCAAAGACAAGAGCCCCGACGTGACGAGGGATCAAGGAAAGAGAAGAGCATCAGGCGAGGCAGGGACAGCAATCAGCGTTGATAAATAAATATCTAGGGCAACTGCCGGCACACCGGAGAGCAGCTGCCCGCCTAGAGGCTTATCAACGAAGCAGCTGCCAAGAGTGCATTGCATGCATGTTTGTCCCGCTTTGCCTGAATTGGATTCTTCCATTGCAGCAGGACTCGTGCTGTCCCGAACCGGCGCTTTTCGGTACTCGTCCTGAAGGAACAATATCTAGCCAGAGCGGCGCCGAATTTGGCGCTTCCGGCCTCCCCATACTCAGGAAGAGAAGAAAAAAAACACATCCCTTGTGCTGAAAGTCTACGCTCATCGCAGCCTAAATCCTCCTAGGCTCTAGATATGGAGGCCGAGATAGAGAAAGAATACGTTTCTTATTTGCAATGTGTCTCGTGAGGTGAGACAGCCAACGGCTTCCGTTTTGCTGTTGTCTCAGCTAGAGCTTCTTCGTTGACTGACATATTCTCCTCGTTCCTTTTATTTTCCGTTGCTAAATATGCGGCTGTGATGCGAGGTCTTGATACCGGAAGCGGTCTAAATAGACCGTGCTAGTAGGTAGTAGGATCCAGATGGCTGGGATATTCTTGAGCTTGGCTCCCTTGGAAGCAGGTTGGAAGCAGGCAGAGCAGGGGTGCGTGACAGGGCGACAGCAGCGAGGAAGGATAGGTCCAGGACAGGAAGTGGTGTGGCAATAATGAACCAATAGACTGGCAAGCCGGAGACACTGGGATACGAGCTGTGCTTAGATAAGTAAACAAACAAAGAGCAAAGCTCAGTTGGCTGCAAGGCAATGGCAGAGAGGGAGAAGGAGGCGAGGTGGGACGGATCGTCAGTTGCCTATTGAAGACGCGGCAAAGGGAGTGGCCAAGAAGGAAAGGGACAGAGGCACAGTGGGATATAACCCTTTAGACTAGGGTTTGTGCGTCGTACAAGATCCTGCAGCGCTGTCATGATCCTTGTAGGATTTCTGGCGACACCTTCCTGATCAGGAGGCCTGGCTTACACTTGGTAATGGGTGGATTGTGCTTGGCTGCTTGGACAAGGGCAGCTGTAGGGTGCGAAGATGCAGAATAGTGTGTAATAATATGAAGTGGCTGGGCACAGACGATGAGATGGGTATTGGTGTGGGGAAATTTGTGAATGGACTGACTCGCTTGATTGGGCTGATGCTTCGTTTGTCTTGGACTACTTGCTACCTGCCATGGCTCTTCTTCGAACAAGAGACATGCCTTGGTTGCGACCAAGCTCTCTGATTCGGCGCTGTAAACATTGATTTAAGGGGGCATTCCAAAGAATGGAATATTCTAGTGGTATTAGAACTATCTTCGCGGACGTTGAGAGTGATTCGTTTCAGTCCCACTCCCTTGGAGTCTGCTTACTTGCTGTGGGCGCTATATCATGCATGCGATACTGCCGTATTAGTACTTAACTAGAGGGAGCACACATAGTTTAATCATGGCAGTTGTTGATAATTAAATATATTCGAAGCCTCATATCTTCACTATCAAATATTGAGAAGTTACCGGCCGACATGCATTGTTGAAAAAGGACCTGGTATTGAATTGCTTATCTGCTGCAAGAACATTCCGTCAAGAAATACCAGAAGAATACCACGAAGAGAAGAGACGAAAGGGCAAGTCCAAAAGAAAAGTGGAAGCCTCAAAACAGACCTGTAAAGCCTTCTTCTTTTCTTTCTTCAGCTCATGACCCCCTCAATGCGGCCTCTTTCTTTTGTTGCCACGACGTGAATCCCGGATAATTGACCTGTTCCAATCACCCCAGCCGTTTGCTGCATGGTCGAAGAGTTTCTTGCCCTCGGGACATCCATGGGTGCACGGGCATGAGGAAGACGAGCTCCCCGTGATGGAGGAAGGGACCGAATCAGAGATCGGTGAGGGAGCAGAAGCGGGCATGGAAGAAGAAGTGGCAGTAGGCGCGGCAGAACTGGCTGTGGCAGCGCTGGAAGAGGCTGACGGGACTAAATCCATGCCATAGCTAGCAGCAAGGAAGCGGATTGCCTCTACGGCAAAGCTGACGCCGCCATCCTTGGTCTCAGCTGGAGGAGGGGGAACACCAGCAATCTGGGCCCGTATCAGCCTCTCGGTGGCAAGATACGCCCCCCACTGTGCCTTCTGCATCTTCTCCAAGCCTCCCACACTAACATCGTGAAGAGGGGACAAGTCTGTTACAGATGCAGCAATAGAGGGCCCACCAACCAGACCAAAAGGAGCGGCAGGATCAGGGCCAGAGGCATGACCAAGAGAAGGCCCAGGAACACTTTCGGGGACGGATGCCAAGGGGGCGCCTGAGAAAGTGAGAAGGAGATCACCGGCTCCCAGAAACGAAGGGGAGGATTGCAGAAGGTTTGACATTATTTCAGGGACTGCGTCCCTGAAAGGAAGAGTGAAAGGCACTGGATCAAATCTGGTAGCAGCGCCAGGCTCCAAAATGGCTAGATCTGCGGGGTAAGCAAGACTAGGAGCTGAAGAAGCAGCAGCCACGTCAATGCCTGCAATATCGCCGGATTCTGCAACAGTAGCCATAGGAAAGGCCGTGACTTCAGGCTTCCCTGTGAAGGCAGCGAGGGCAGAAGCGGCGGTCGGAGCAAAGGCAGCAGAGGCAGAAGTTGGCGCAGAGGCATAGGGAAGTGGATGAGTAGAGGCAGTAAAAGCGTCAGGGGCCGCAGGGACCGCAGGGACAGCTGGTGTATAAGACATCTGGCCGAGTAAGCCAGTGTTCAATGCAGCCTCAAGCTGCTCCAGCTCCAGGATTGCAGGATCCCGGGGGTCGATAAGACCCTGACATGTGGGGTTAGACATGCTAAGAAAGGAGGAAAGAAAAATAAGAAAGAAAACCTTTGGAAGGGTGGACTATAAATAGAAGCCCGAGCCGCTAACTGACTTTGGGATGAGATGAGACTTTCTTAGAATGAACAGAGGACGGGATGAATGAGGAGACAAAATGACACTTCTGAATAAGATTAAACAGAGTAATAAAAACTGGATGATATGATCAGCGGAAGGGCTCATGCGTAGCTGGATACAAGTTAGTCTACAAATTGATCATGAATAGAATACAACAAAGCTTGAACCTACAAGAGAGGGGGCTGTGAGCTGAGTAAATGGGATGAAAGCAAGACAAGATGAAGTCAAAAAGACTGAGGGTCACCGCCAAGCTAGGATATCAACAATATCAGTTGCTGGTGGCGAGCGTTTGGAGTTGAGTATGACTGGCATGTAGAAGGTAGCGATAGGTGGATGTTGATAAGGGTAGCTTGTACGGAGATAGTACGATGTCGGTTGTTGTTAGTCGGCCAAATGAAGGACGGTACGATGAAAAAAAGTGGTTGATTCAAGACAAGGTGGATGATGGAAGACGAAAAGTAAGAGATAGAAGATGGGGGACCTGGTAGTGGTAAGCACCAGAAGATATTAAACATTAAACATTAGGAAAAGGCGATGGTTGGCCGGTGAAAGGATGTAGAGAGGGGGGAGTTGGTATTCAAGTCTGACGAAGAGAGAAATCGTGGAATCGAGGTCTGGGAAGTAGGCGAAGGAAGGACGCTTTCTTATACATTTCAAGGCCGCCGTGTAGATCCGCAGCTCGCCGTCCAGACACGACCAGTGGATCTTCATTTTGTAGCAAGTGACAGCTCATCTTGCAGTCTCCCAAGTCACGAGGAAGGAAATGGAGCTTTGCCGAAGCCAACCTCCACCCCTCGCTGGAAACGGTCGGAGGGGTGCAGATTCGGGGACCAAAGCCTGAAGAGACTCCGCCAAGATACACACCACGCATCAAACACGCCAAACTAGCGCTTGAGCCCGTATGAATGGTTGTAACGGCGCAAGTCGGGGTTGTATGTAGTGAAGCCGTGATCTTGACTAAAATTTGCCACCTTCTACGGAGAAGGAAGCCAGCCAATCAGCAACTTGAGCATGGCTTCATTAGGAAGGTGGGGCCATACTCTCGGCACTTGCCTTTATTTTCTGAGAGGGCGCCGTTTTGCCAGACGGCTGCTTAGTAATTAGGTATATGTCGTTCAAGATGCATGCATCCTATTATCTTGGTAACAGAGGTGGCAGATATAGACGGGATTCGGCTTTTATGTGCCACAGCTTGAGATGCCCAGGTTATAAGGGCAGAAACACGGCTTGCTTAGGGAAGGTCGTTCTCGTCATACTTGCCGCGTTGCCTTAGTGCTGAATTCAGAATTTGTAATGCTCCGAAAACGAATTGCACCCTTTGAAGCCCCTTGGCAGCCACTTGACTTGCTTTTTTACTTACAATCAGTCCAAAACTAAAGCTAGCCCCAGACGGCTTTTGCTTCTGGCCCCTGTGTATTTTGGCATCAGCCATAAAGTACGTTTGGTCTAGCATGCTGTCACGGGCTTGGGCTGGCTTAGCACAGCAAGCATTCACCCCGCCAATTGCTTTCGGGCCTCTGGGAGCGGGAACAGCATCAGTCCGCCCTGTCAAAAGGAGACTGGCCTTCCACCGTGGGCTTCGCTCGCTTGCTGCAAGGCTTGCCGTCTTCACGCTGGTCTGATTGAGCTTGGAAAGACGCCTCTGAAACCGGCTTTTGTAGCTAGGGTCAGCCGGCTCAAAGCTTCACTTGGTCGTACGATCTGTCCGCCAAGGACTTGCCCCCGCTACAAAGCGCGGCTACAAGATGCAACAACGTAATCTCCAGGCATTTCTTTGTGCTTCTCACGCCGTCCAAGCTTTTGACATACCTACAGTTTGCAGTTAAGGCGCCGTCTGCCCAGTATCCCAGGTGAGAGTGTTTGCTTCCGGAACATCTCCTTTGCTCGTCGACTTCTTCGCCGCCCTTTAGTCCCCTCCCCTATTGATATCTACCTCTTTCTCGCTTTTCTCCCAGAAAATGTCTGGCTAGGAACGTCAGATTTGCCTGCACTTCCTACCATGTCATGGAAACTATGGGTGAAAGGGCTTGGAGGAGAGTACTGGCAAGATCTGTGAGCCGGGTAGGAAAGTAGGCTTGTCGCTTATACGTGCCAAAATCAAGTCTACATCCGCCTCTATCTCGCTTATTCTTGGTTTGAGTCCTGGCCTCTGTCTTGGTAGGCCCATTTCCTCGTGTCTTGCGCTGTGCATCCTTTTTCTTATATATGATCTCTGTTTCTCTGGTCTTCTACACTGGACTTCAGCTTTGCTAGCGTCCTGTTTCTGTTTGTTATTGGCTGTCTTTGCTCATATTTCTTCAATTTTCTTTACTTGGTTCTTTTCTTGGGCTGTGGCAAAATGTCTTTTGCTCCCAGTCTTGGGGTTTGATAGGCAGGTTTCCATGCCACAAGGTGCCTGCCTTCCTCTGAGTTAAGCAACTCCTCACGAGAAGCAGTCGGGGGCTTCTCACCACCAAATAGCCTCGGCCGATATGTTGGAGCTCCGTCCTCTCGAGCCTGCACATAGCGTCAATCTTCAGATAGAACTTCATGGATCCCAAGCAGCCCCATACTCCTAGTACCATGTGACTGCCTACTTAAGCACTCTTTAGCTGCATCCATCTACTCTTGTAGGACGCTCACGTCTTAAATTCTGTTATTGCGCACCTTTCGACAATCAAGCCCAAGCATCAGATAACGTGCATGATTAGCACGCGTCGCAGGCAAGTAAGTATATGTTGCACCTTTCCGTCCTAAATCGAACTTGTCGATTTGTGATTTGATTCTTAAGCCTGTCCATGACGCTAGAGCATATCACGAAGTAATAAGTAATTGAGACATCTGGAGACGAGTATAGCGACTTACTTGGGCTGGTTCAACGCTTTTTCGTGTTTTTATTACGACCGATAAGAAAAGTGCGCCGCATACCGGCTTACTTGCGACGACATATGGTTATCACGTATCTCAATCTGAGGTCAAAACCTGCAGACTGACCCTAGTTTCTTACTACCAGAGCATAACTAAGGATGTGCAAGTGACTATAGCTCCAACTATATCTCGTAGTCCAAGTACTCAGGGGTTTGCGGAGGGAGAGAGGAGAGAAATAGGACAATCAGCACACCTAGTTCTCCAACACTTACACATCTAACGTGCCTTAGCCTAGGGTCAAGCACGGGGCATCAACCATCTGCCCTAAGCCTATTCTAGACTGACAAAAGGCTGCAAACATTTAGGTGGAAAGTCTCAAGATTTTCACAGTGTAAAAGTGCAGGTCAAACGGCATTGTTTCGCATTATCAAAGACTTTTGCAGCTTAGCCACCACTTTTATTTTCTTCTCTAGCCAAGGCCTTTCTTAGGACCCTCTACTCGAAAAACCACCAGGAACATCAAGACAGACTTCACTGGATTACTTTGTGGTCTTCCTTGCAAAGGAGCCTGCAAGATCTTCGTAGCCCGCATGCAGCATAAATAGCAAGATATATGCCAATCAGGCTACATATGCCTGTTTGGCTTGCTGACGCACGATTAGTCCGCTTGCTTTTGAACATTGCTCTTTCTCTGAATCTACTGACACTTGTGGTCGGTATGAACACCCAGCCGCCACAGCTGTCGCTTCCTCCCATTCATCATGGTCTTTTCTAGGCCAGTTAAACACGCACTTGCAGTTTTCTGTTTCGGTTTGCAGATACGCAACATCCCAGCTCACTTGACGCATGCGTAGTGTCGTTTGCGTAGAATCATCTCAGATCCCTTGTCAACTCTGCGAGGGTGTGTTTATAAAATGCAGGCGCCACCCTTGAAACCAGAACCCGCCAGCCCGTCTGCAGACGGTGAGGAAGTGGATGGCAAAGAGCTTTTCAATGGCATGATATATTCGAGAAGTCGGGCCAGTGTATTGGATCAGCTACAGGAAACAGTGGGTAAGCCTCCTACCAGAAGTTGTACTCACCAGAAGCTGTGAAACAGCATCGTCACGACGTATCTATACTGACTGGCCTACTGTAACCTTTAGTGTGAGACGATGTGAAGCTTTACAGCCATTTACCTTCACATTGAACCAACCTTATACCCTTTTTCTCTTTAGAATAAGCATCAGCATTGACTAGCACAAACTAGCCCCAATATAATCCAAAGACGGCTGCCATCAAGTAGCAACTCGAGGGGCTCTTGGCCCTTTACATCCCCAAATCTCAAGCTGCGCCGCATCTTTTTTGGGGTCAAGTTGCCAGAATAATTAAGCACCATACCTTGCAGATCAGAGTATCATCAGCTCCCAAGCGACCCATCACATCATGTCAGGAGCCAGAGTTACCCCGGCTGGGGGTAGTAAATCTAGCTCATGAAGACAGTTTCAAGTAGAAGGAATGAGTAATGTGCGGGTGGTGCGGAAAGACAGTTGCAAGCGGCAAAGGAATGAGCAGCTAGGTAGGTAGGACGATGACCTAAATAACGAATCAGCTTTGTCAACGTATGCTAACGCTTACTGCGAAAAACAGATGTAACAAATACCGCGACTACAGTGATGGCGACAGTTCGGCCAAATGGCAGTTGATTAAACAGGGCTCTGAGTATAAGCAAAGGTGGACCGTGACATAGAAGATGGCAGAGGAGTACAGACGGAACTTGCAGGTCACACCAGAACTATAAGATAAAGCCTGGGCCTCAGGGTTCTAGATGCAATACAAGATCAAAAGGTATCTGTGCTAGAGGAGGACACCCTGACTCGCCGTATCATCCGATATTGACCTTGCATCTAGGGCATTCCTTGGCTACTTCTCTGATGGCTCTATGCGGCAGTTTGTACCGCTTAATTGTCGACACCAGTATATAGTTAGTTATGAGTGTTTGCAGTGGAGATGGGTGGATGGGAGCTCCAGATTTCATCCTATCAATGATGCAAGTCTTATGGTCCCATCTCTGTGTTGCGCATAATAGGAGCAAAAGGCATTATTATCCTCATGCGAGTCACACTAAGGTATGCCTTGTTCACGAACAACCCATCAACTCCAGTCATCACTCTCGGGATACAGCGTCTTGAGGTTGCAGTCTTGACGGGCATATATCGGGAGATTTCCAAGAAGCTGGGACAAGCTATCTTGGCATTTTAATCCCATGGCAGTCTCTGTAGACGTACAAATGGGTGACTATGTGGCTTTGAATGAGCTATAACATAGCCTTTTGGCCACCGGCAAAGCCTGAATCTCATTGAATATCACCAACGGCTCGTCCCGAAGCTTCATTCTCTCGACAGCTTCCGGAAGGCTGTCCCCTTCATGGATATCCCTAAGCGCTGAACGCTGATGAAGATAAGACACCCACCGTCAAAGTTACTTTCGTCTAGGTCACAATCGCTTGGTGCAAGATAAAGCTTGGGGTAAAATCCCTAAGCTCTCTTCATCAATACCACACCTCTCTGTTTCTAGTGCTCAATTCCCATGGGGCTTTATCGAACGCACACCATCCACAGCCATATCAGTCAGTGGATGGTAGCATATGCTGAAGTGGCTTTTCTTCATTATCATTGTTGTTGTTGTTATATACATGCCTGTCCCATTATGGGAGCAGCTTTGCCAGCAGTGGTTCAGGGATCGTCCAGTAGATAATTAGTCTACGCTATGGCTCTTGTAAAGGCTCTAAAGGCTCGATCGGCGTTTCGCATAGACATTTCGGTGCAGTTATAGTATAGAGATAGCCCTAGATATACAAGTGACTATGGGCGCAAGACAAAAAGGTCCCTGCATTCATCAAGCTATGCTAGTGTGAGGAAGACAGGGAGCGAGGGAGCTTGACGATGTGCTAGCGAGAGAGAATCTAGAAGACAGTCAGTGTTGGTCTACTAAAGGGGCTTTAACCAAGCACAGATGACTATACGAGTACGTAGTAGCGTGCTTTTATCAGCATTGTGACGCAGCTAAGAATCAGAAGAAGAATAAACCATGGATGTTGTTCACACTGGCCTCTTTGCGCTCTGTAGCGAAAGGCTTAATATCTCCCTGATGATTTGGGAGTAGTTATATAAAGGAGCATCATCGCTTCAGTTCGTCTTCCAGGTCTTTTTTCATCTATACACGCAGGGTCTCTTTCTTACTTTGCTTTCGACTGTCAGAAACACCATGGCAGCTGCTCCTACCAGCACGTCCAACACATATAAGAAGTCGGCTGCTATAGTTTTTGAAAGTTGCACAGCCCGTCACTTAGTCTGCTTCTACTATGCGGGAGCGGGGCTTCTCCCTATTGAAATGGATCACTGCACAACGTATCCTAGTTCTGACTCTAAATCTGATTCTGGCCCTAGTTCTGGTACAAAGTAGTCGGAGGGCTTCCTAGTCAAGAGACCGCTGGTACCTAGGACATGTCCTTTGGTTTCTGCACTTCCTTCATACGTATCCCAAAATGTTAGTTTTGATCTTCAACTTTGGTTCCGTAAGTTCCCCAGATCCCAGCGGACACCCCCAGTCCTTGGTTGAGATAGCCGACACTTATCTTATCCCCCCACCACTACCATCCGCCTCCATTTCCGTCTCTCTCTGTGTCGTCGTTTCTGTTGTTCTCTCTTTCTTCTCCTGCTCCACCCATCCAGATAGCCCCGTTCATTTGGCTCGGGAGAATTAAGCCACTTCCACGGTCCGGCTGCCCAGCTTCGTCACGTGGTGTCTCTGCATCAGGATGCAGGCTCTCGTTATCGTCTCTTTCTCCCTCAACATCTTCCAGCAGCGGCCTGAATCCCGGATCCGATCTGTTCTGTCTCCATCCTAAACTACCATTATTCACACTGCTCCACGGCTGTCTGCCCCTCTCCGTTCGCCATCGGACTATCAGCAAAACGAGACCCTGCAGCAACATGACCACGACCGTTACTGTGCCAACCTTGCCAGCCTCGGCTCTGCTACTTGATACCCACTTGGGACCACAGGGTTCGTGATACCCAAGCACGTCAGCACACCTGCCTCCACCATTGCTATCCCACGGCCAAGAACGATCCTTTGGAGTTCTGAAGCCACAGCATTGCAATGTTTCCTGAATAGCCTTGATAGCGGACGTATCCCGCTCCGAGAAGAGCCGCTGCCACTGCGCATCAAGCGAGCACCCCACAATCTGCGGCGATGCGGAGATAGAAAAAAGGATTGACGCAAGGATTGTGCTCAGCAAGGCCTGCAGTAGCTGTGAGACGAACGGGATGAGATGCGCGGGCAGGAACGACGAGGTAGGTGAAGGTGGGAAAATGCGGCGGAGGAATGGATAGCCAAGGTTAAGCATAAATGTGGTAATAGGCAAAACGATTGCCAGCTTCGCGACTGTTTCCTGTGGCAGAGAGAGGTGGTGCACCGAGACAAGCGAAGTCCTGTTTGAATATTAGCAGTCAGCAAGAGGCCAGTTTGGATGTGGACAGGAGGCAGCCAGCCAGCTGTCGTATGGATCAGTATAAGCACTACAAATGGCGCCAGGTAACTCACACGGCAATCAATACCAGCAGCGACGACAGCTATCGACATACACCCAGATGTTAGCATAACGACGAACAGGACCCAGGTGCAAGCTCAAGCCCAGACCCAAGCCCAGACCCAAGCCCAGACCCAGGCCCAAGCCCAGGCCCAATGGCTCTCTAACATGACGTCATCCGCACGCGTTACTCTGGAGCGATCAGAAGTGCTTGTGACCAAATTGAGCAGAAAGGAAGACGTACTAATGCATAGATGATAAGAGACAACATGGTGAAGTAGTTGGTAGTTGGTTGTTGAGAAGGTGAACCTGAACCTGTACGCCGAATGAAAAATGAAAAGTGAAAAACAAAAAATGAATGCGAGACGTGGAACTGACCCAAAAAAGCCCCCGCAACAACTATAAGAGTAGGCAACTACGCGCTTTGCCAGTAAGAGTCAGACAAACGCCTCAAATTAACAGAATGAACGCATGTACATGTACATGTACAGCAAGGACGCCAATGCATGCATAGTGCAGTGTAGTGTAACAGTGGAGTCTTGGGATCCATGGACAAACATCATCAGACATCATCATTATGATCAACACATACACATCAGCCAACAGCCAACAGCTAGTCCAGGCAAAACATCTTTTTTCTTCAGTTTAGCCAACCATCACAGCTCAGAATACTGTCCGTCTTGCCTACATAGGAAAAAAAATTAAAAAAAAAAATTAAAAAAAATAAAACCCCCCTTTCCCGTCCCCGGCATCCCACCCAGGCTTTACCCCAAAATTCTGCATAGCAAAAAGTTGCAAAACAACGGTCAAACGTCCATCCGGAAGAAAGAAAAGAAAAAAGCCCGCTGAACCCAACTGCGCCAAATGCCCGCCGATAAAGATATGATGAAACAACACGCCCCCATAAATAATAACACCTAAAAAAGAAATGATGAAAAAAAAAGAGAGCGCAAATGAAAAGAAGACGTCGACGTAAGTGGTACAAGCAAATCCATCACAGGCCAGTGATTCGCGACTCACAAGCGGCATGTGGCTGGCCCTGGTCTCCCACTCACCTTAAGCTTATTCCGCAAGGCAAGCGTTCTTACTCTTCCCGCGCCACAGCCTGGCGTTGGCCCTGTTGCTGGTAATGGTGGGGGCCTCCACTGCCACGGCCTCCACGGCCCCCACCGTTTCCGCCGCGGAATGACCCACGACCACCCCGCCACTCACCACGGCCGCGACCACGGCCACGGTAGGAGTCACTGCGCTGATGAGCCCCACTACTCTTGCGCTGCACCTGGTGGAAACCATCTCCAGCCTCGGCACCGGCAGGCTGCAAAGCAAAATAGCGTTAGTAACTTGCCCCTGAACCTCATACAGCCAATAATCATTGATTGCTTCAACTTACCGTGTCCTCGGCCCATGTCTTCTTATGGTGGGCTGCAGCCGAGGGCTTGGGCGATGATCTGGGCTTATTATTGTTGTTCTTGCCCCAAGCTTTGTTGCTCGGGGGCTCAACGACAGGCTCGGCTGTTTCAATGATAGGAGTAGCCTCTGCATCCTCGTGTTTGATCTTGACCCAATCTTGAGAAGTGGATGTCTCCTCAGGGCTAGCAGGGGCCTGCTCCGTGTTGACCGCAGGCGCAGCGGCAGCCTCAGTCTGTTCAGCATCAGGGGCCTCGGTGCTGACAGCGGGAGCTGTGTCTTCAGCCTCAGCGGCAGTCTCGGTGGTTACAGCCTCGGTCTCAGCTGCAGCACCAGAGGCAGTGGCCTCAGGCCCAGCTTCAGCTTCAGCCTCGGCTTCAACCTCCTCAACAGCATCATATGGGGAGCGGTAAGCCTGGGCGGCGGCCTTGACCTGAGCGTCTATTCAAAAAAATGTCAGTACTCTTAGCTGTGTTACACAAGCAATATCATGTCGTCGCTTACAAGTGGTATGGAGAGGCTCGCCCTGGGTGCTAACCGTGGTCTCCTCAGAACCATCCACTAACTTCAGCATCGTGGAGACAGCAGCCTCATCGCCACTATAAACCTGCAGGAGAACGCCCTCCAGAGCGCGGTTCTCGTCCAGGTTTTGGTCCGCCTCCTCAGCACGACGAGCAGCAGCAAGACGCAGGAACTGGGCCACAGCTAAGAGGGTATCGTGAACAACTGCACGCTTCTCATCGGCGGCCTTGGCTTCGGCTTCCTGGACAGCCTCCTCTTTCTGTTGCTGCGAAGCCTGCAGTAACTCCTCGCGCAGCTTAGTCTTGTCCGCCAGAGCTTCCTGGCGCAGTTCGGACGAGAACTTGATAAGCTGGGCCAGCTGCTCCTCCCATTGGGCGCGCTGGGCGACTTGGCCAGGCTTTTTCATAATCTGTTCCTTCTGGTCCTTGTTGATGATGCGGGCAGCAACGAGATCGTCGAGAGACTTGCCGGCATTTTGAGCAACGATTGATTCCGCCTTTTGTGAGTTGGCCTAGAGAGAGGGAAAAATAGTAGTTAGCGCCGGGTCGTGGGAGAAGACTAGCAAAAAGAAAGGGTTGAGTTGAGTTGAAAGATGGAAGACAACAGAAATCTTACAATCTTCTTGCTTATGTTCCGGATGTTCCTGTATTTGGCTGCGGTTAGCTATCTACCTCTCAAAGCAGGGACAACATCGCACTGGGCGGCGACTCACTTCTGGAGCTCTTTGAGGATGGGGTGATCAAAGCTATCTGTGCTTCCGTTCTCTTGAGTGACTACAGAGGACGGGGCAGGAGAGTCGGTCCGGATGATGGCCTGGGCCACATTCTTAGGGACCTTGGGCTGAGCAGTAGCAGTGGGTGAAGCCATTGTTAAGTAGATGTTGATGCGTGCGTAGGTGTGAGGGTATGGGTGCACGCGTACGCTGTTGGATAACGGGGCGGTATGCAAATAGCAATGGCTCTAGAACTCTCGAGATGGCAGTCGAGGCTCAAAGATCCAAAACGTGTCAGAGGTTGAAGCTCAAAGACGAGAACGCTGACTCTTTACTGGCGGCTGCGCTGCTAGAAAAGGGCTGGAATGGAAGAATAGCAGGCAGGGATTCGGCAGTGGAAGAAAGTCGAGAAGACGGAGAAGCAAAGAAGCAGATGGTGAGGGAAGATGAAGGCAAAAGTTTTTAGGTGAGGATTTATTAGAGACGAATGTTTGATGATTAAGGGAGAAAAGAAGAAGAGAAAGTGAAAATGCCAGAAGCACAAACAAACATCAAGAAATATTGCAAGTCGCCAGCCTTGGGGACAAAAGAAGCCAGCTTCCCTCTTTGCCAGGTTTGGCAGGAGCTATGGGTCACTTCAGGTCACTAGGCCGCTAAGACTATCCTATTTACAGCGGGTTTTGGTGGGGTCTGTTATCGATAGGGGCCGATGATAAGTCACAGGGAGATGATTGAGCTGGCTACTGACAAAGTTGCAGGCACTAACACACACACGTATTTCGAATGGATAGACAAGAGTTACAGCGGTTTAGGCCCCTAGATGGCCCTACATGCCCCTGTTCCATGGCATGGTGTCTGGCTGCCGCAAAGCCCCGAAGCCCCAAGGCCCCGAAGCCCCAAAGCCCCAAAGCCCAAGAATGGACCCATTTTTCATAGCTATCTTCTAGAATCCGTTGGAACCTCCCTTGATATGCGCTGGCCTATCCTGTCCTGTCCTGTCCTGTCCTCTTTGCTCCACGATGGCCTCCATGTAAGCTACGCTCATGTGAAGCTGCACCTTTCCTTTTCTACCGGCTGCATGCGACACGCTGTCGTTTGCCTATCCCTGCTTTTCGACTAACTTTACAACAAATCCCGACATACAGTGCATCCATCTGACTTGGCACAAGTCAACGTCCACCTCACACTCGCTTCCTAGCTCTCTGACTTCTTCCTCTCTCGTCTTTGTCTCAAGCCTAAGCCTATCCCTGCCCATCTCTATTCCTGTCCCTATCTCCACCTTTGCCTCCATCTCTGCCTCTGCCTCTGCCTCTGCCTCTGCCTCTGCCTCTGCCTCTACCGCTATCTCTACTTCCATTTCCACCTCCACTTCCACCTCCACTTCCACCTCCACTTCCACCTCCATTCTCACCTCCATTTCCACCTCCACTTCCACCTACACCTCCACCTCCACCTCAACCTCAACCTCCACCTTGTCCTACTCCACAAAGCAGGCAGCTACACACCATTACTAGTCGGAATATTACGCAGTACGATGGCCTTCGTTGTTGCTTCAAGACCCGATTAAGTTTGAGCTTTTACCCTCCATCGGTCACGGCGTCTTCCCTACGCCAGTCTTTCAATGATGGTAATTATAGGCCAACTAGGGCCCTGTTGTGTCCCTCATAATCCGAGCCCCCTTTCTGTGCCCGTACCTCTTCCCTCTGTTTCCCCTTTCACCGTCGACCACTTACAATCTGTCCCTTCTCTGTTCTCTCTATCTTGCTTGTTTAGCCCTTAAACTTGAGCAGCGAATCCTGCACATCAGTGTTAGCTATAGTGGATCCTAAGTAAACTTGCTGGGACACATGCCACTTACAGCCACGACCTTGTTTACACTCGCTGGGGTCAAGTTGCTCTCTCCCTTCTTCCTAGTCTCTATTGACGCTTCTTTAACAAGCCTATCGAAGCAGAGCATTAGCAATGCCGCCAACCAACGCCAACACTCGACATAGCAAAGGCAAAGCCCAACTTACTTCTCCATAAACATCATGTAATCCAGGAATATCTTGTCGCCCAGCTAGGTCAGTCACTGCCAGTCGAAATTAAGGGGCCTCACTAGAAACAGGACGATATTCTGAACTCACCAATACGTCCGCGTTCTTGGTCAAGTTGCAGTTTGAATGTGCCTTCACAATCTTCTTGACTGTTCCGCGCGGATACAGCTTCTGTCCAGGTGCCATTTGCGAGGTACCGTCGTGTCTGTCTGTCTGCAGTGTAGTTTTTTTCTGTGTACTTGGTTGTGTGGTTGATGGTCCTGCTGGGTAGACCGCGTATTTATTCCTATTCGTTGTTTTATTTACTTACAAACAGCGAGAAGCAAGCCCCCCCCCCCCGGCAGACAGCCTCATAACTTTAGCCGCGTTGTCTCAAATCCTACAAGGCTGGCACTCGTACCCTCAAACCCTAATGGCCCCACCATCGTCTCAATTTCATCATAGACCCTAAGCAAGCCCATGTCTTATTCAAGCCCTCTCGTACTGCGATAAATATTTACATAACAAGCTTGCACAAGACAAACACACACACACACGCCCAACATGATGCAAAGACGAATGGTAACTTACCTCCTGTTCCAACGCTTGCATGGCAAAATGCAACCAGCTAACAAATGCCACAATCCTCCTAGCTCTCTAAGGAAGACGAAGCCACTATGGGCGATGAAGTCCAGGTGCGCCGTGAAGATCAAGACAAGATCAATCTCTTCAGCCGCCTAAATCAACGCGAGACCCTACTCGAGGATGCACTCAAGACAAAAAACGTACGTCTGGCTCCCAGTTTGCCCCTGGATGATGCCTCCACTCTAACTAGCTCCTCTCTCCCCCTCTCTCAGCCAAGCTCATTAAAACTAACACGTCCCCCTGCTGTAGAAAGAAAAGGAAGACCTTGACGACCTCTCTACCGAACTCGAACTAGCAGACGAGGACTCCAAAGTCCCCTACAAGATTGGCGATGCTTTCTTTCACCTCCCACTGGAACAGGCTCAGGAGCTGCTCGCTCAGTCCTCCACTCGTCTCGACGAAGATACCTCGGAGCTTGAAGACAAACTCTCTGCAATTCGCGAGGAGATGACAGATCTCAAGGTTCAACTGTATGCTCGCTTTGGTAAAAGCATTAATCTGGAAAAGTAGACCTCGACGATAAATGAAAGAAACACACAAACAAGAAAGAAAAAAAAGAGATATTCGTGTAATCTACGTACATATTTGCTTGATTACTTGCCTGCCACGACACTCATCGGCATATGATAGCATCCACGACATAGCATAAAAGATATAGCAGTGTCTTTAGCGACCGCGGCACACGACTATATGGTACGAGCAACGTTGTAATGATTGATATGATATATATGTATATATATATATATACAAGTTCCCTTCTTCGCCAAACGTCAATGCAAATTAAGCAAACTTCCATAGTAGGAACTAACAAGCGACAGTATACAGGAGCTAGACTCGACTCAGAGCTCGCCACTGCTTCCTGTTTGTAGGGGATGGCGTATTCCATGGCCTACTTTAGATGTATCCTTGGCTAGTGAAGCGTCGACATCATCTTGGACCGAAGATGTTTCAGGTGTTGTGTTTGGCACTTTGTACCGAGGCTCGACCTCTTCACTCTCGGTTCCCGACACCCTAGATCCAGGACACAGTCCCTTATCATCGCGACCAGTGCTATGAGCTACCTGTTCACTAGGACTTCCATTACTGCTGCTTCTGCTGCTGCTACCACCAGGATAACCAGCACCACTGCTGTAAGATGGAACAAGACGGCCAATAGAGCCGCGCATAATGGCTCTTGTGAAACGAACAGGAAAAGTAGCATTGATGTTTCGGTTAGTCTCGCTGGCACTGGGGCCAATCAACTCCTTCTCCTGTTTGCTCTCCCAGGCATGCCTGTCGCGGCTGTTGAGGATGCTAGTAGCCAAGATATCAGTTCGCTGCTGTGAACCTACCATCTCAGCCGGCACTGTAATGTTGCTCACCACAGTGGAAGCAGGCGTAGAGACAGACGTAGTGGTAACAGCCAGAGCTGGGGCCTGGCTAATAGCGGTGGGAGCAGGAGTAACCAGAGTCTGCGGGTCAGTTTCTGGCGCCGCCGTCAAATTATGGCAGGTCGACTTAGAGGAAGCTGAAATCGAGCCAGAAAACGGAAATGCAGATGATGAGGGCACATTGCGAGAAACCGAGCGCGAGAGGCGGCCTAGGCGGGAACCTGGCTCGCTGTTAGAGGACTTGATCAGTCGAGACAAGATGTGGGGCCACGAGGAAGCTTGTGTCTCTTTGTTTCTCTTGTTCTTCCGCTCGGGAACAGCATGGTCGCCGGCTGCTTCCATAGTTCCATCGGCGTTGAACTTTCCAATGCAAGCAGTCCTATTGGGAATATCAAAAGGCTCAAGCCGTAGGTTATCAGAAGTCAAAGCCACGAGATGAAGGCCCAGGTTGACCTCGGACTGGTGGACAGAGTTGGTTGGATCGAAATCCAAAGGCAGACCATCGGCGCCATATACGCTAACAACAACGGGCCGGTCAGCAGAGCCGACCCTGCGATAGCGCCTAAGCCATTCGGGCTCCGATGAATCGCTGGAGGTGGCAGTTATAGGCTTAACCACCTCTTTGCCCTTGCCTTTAACATTGAGATTTGAAGCGGATTGAGCAAGTTTTGGAAGAGCCTCGCTTGACTCTCTCAACTCACACCTTCCGCCTTCAATGGAGCGAGCAACACGTGTCAACGCAACGTGATCACGACTAATTCCTTGAGTTGCCAACTAGACATTCAGAACGTCATCCTCACCTCCATTCTTGAGCTCAGGAACAGCAATATCCACGTGCGTGGTTGGCTCGACTTCATTTTTAGCTGTAACTCTCCACAAAGCCACGTCAAGCGAGGTTGTAGGAGGCTTAGCAGCAGGGCTATTCTGGGGAACAGCCACGGTGCTTGCTAGGGGAGAGGGAACGCGAGACAGGTGGACAGCAATAGCCTCAACTTCCGATGGCTGGACCATTGAGTTGGACGATCCAGAGTTGGGAGAGAAGGAGCCAGAGCCACACGAGGTAGACTTGGCCAAATTGGAGACAGACAGTGTTTTAGCAGAAAGAGCAGCGATCGAGCCAAGGTTGGTGTTTTCAGAAGATGAATGGGTGGGTGTGCTTGTACTACCAGCCGCAGCGACCACAGAGCAGCAGGACGTCTGTGAGTTGGCGGAGCCCTGGCATAAAAAAGAAGACGGATTGGTGCTAGTTGGATGAGAGGCCAAAGGCATAGCAGCTTGCTGGTCAATAGCGGGGTGTAAAGTTAACTGCTGCTGAGAGGGAGGAGGGGGGGTGTTGGCTTTTACTGCCTCTGCATTCTTGAGAACGCCCGGCTCTTGGACAAGGCCATGGCTCAGGCTGCAGTCCGGGCCATCTGCCTTCTTTACGATATGGTCCTGGCGGCCCTGACGACAGTGATAGACGGTAGTCTCACCAAGCGAGCTAGTCTGGAAGTCAAGGGCAGGCAGAGCAGGCGGCTCCCTCGTCGGCTGAGGGGGCAGAATATTAGCAGGGCGCGCAGTTCCATGAGCACGGAGATACTCAGCAGATTCGGTAGCGGCAGGGGCTGAGTGTTTGCGAAGCTGATTGGCTGGGCAGCCCCGGCGGCAAGCCAGCACGGAAAAGCACATGGGCAACTTGGTGGGGTTTTGGTGGGCTCTGAAAAGGGGTCGTTTGGCACACAGCAAGGGGTCCGAAAAGCAGTAAGCCGCGATGAGATGTAACGGCAGCCTGTTTTATTGGGTGGTCTTGAATGCTGTTTGTGTGTCGAATGTGTTGCCGTCTTGGCTGTAATTTCGGAAAAAAAGACGCAGAACAAAACAAAGAAAAACAAGAGAATTCAGGAGGTTAGAAACCTTTTCATGCACCCGCTTCGCACCTTCCCTTCCTGGGGTCTGTTGTTTGTTTACGCCCGCGCTTGCCCTAGCGGGGGTTTGTCCTAGATCGTGGACTTTTGTCAAGCACCTCAATGCAAAGAAACTGCCCATTCTGAACAAGCTCTTGCAATCAATGTGTGTACCTGCAGGTTTCACTGCCACAAGTAGAGCCATTTGCCTGGCGAGGGAATAGTATGGAGCTGCTCGAAGGGGAAGCTGCTATTTTAGACTCCTTCCCCTTTTTTTGTCTGCATTAAACCTCCCAGACGTCATTGGCATTGCCCGAAGATCTTGAAAGTCAAACATTGACAGTGTCACAGCGAAGCCGCTCTTTTTAAAGATCCTTCCAAAAAAAGAACACATGAGTCGGGCTGATACAGTGTGCCTCCTCTTCTAAGACCTGCCAGAAAGCTTACTGCCTGCCCCACCAGACGTCCCCCTCTGTCGCGCGGTGTATATCGCCGTTAGGTCCGCATATCCTCGCAGTTTTGGTGTCTGTCTTGCTATCCTCAGACACTCCCTTTTCAAGCTGGCTAAGGGCTGTCATTGTCGCAGGTCTATGGAGAGATTATGTGTTTCGGGTTATATGTGCGCAAATTACACGAGACGTGGGATGGACGGGCTGTGTCATGGGTGCACAGAGAAGGAAGTGGGGGGGTAGTCTTTTGTGTGACGTTGTAACCCTTGTCAGCTTGAATACCCTAAGACTGAACGCTGGCAGCTTTGAGAGACTAGACAGAATTATTGGTAGCGGCAAAATTAAGCATGGAGCTTGAGCATGGAGCTCATGATTATCAATTGTACTCTCCTTCTTGATCGCCTGGCCTTCGCCCCTGAGACTAACTTAGATAGGAAACACTCTTTGCACGGGACCTGTTTGATGTATCGCAAGGGAGGGGTCCATAGCGGGGAGGGGGTGTGTGCTAGAGGCGGGGGCCAGGCAGGGGCTGGGCGGGGGCAAGAGAATGTTCCTGCATACTGATCCGCTGCTGATTCTTGTCTGCCCCCTAGCGATACACAGCTGGGCGATTTCAAGTGCCCGATGGTGGCTGTGGGCACAGCAGCACCGCGAAGTGAGCACAGCATTAGATTGAGCTGCTGCTCAGCTGCTGTCCGGCGAAGTGCAGCGTCCTAGAAGCTGTCATGCTGTCTTCTTCAGCTACGGAATGTGGGTGGTCTGGCATACTAGTCAGCACGTCGACGCCCGGGATCCGACTGCCAAGACTATAACCCTAGATGCACCACTGTATCGACAACTAACCCTAGTTTGTGTATTTGTTTCAGACCCTGCCCGAAATTAAGGACGACCCGAATCCTCCGGGCTCCCCAGCGCAAACGTGACAAGGGACTTAAGTGGTCTGGAATCAAGCAGCCAAGTTAGCCAGAGCTAATGAGGGCTAATAAGAGGTTAAGTTAGTTAAGTCTGGATGCGTCTTTTTGGGTGCCTAAATACTCCGAGTACAAACAAGCATCACTTTCGTTTGGCCGGGGCTTTTTCTTCTCGCTTTCCTTTGCTCTATATAGTAATAAACGTTTGGGGCTACTCCGTGTTTCCACTTAGCTTACTTAGTCTATCTTTCCTTCCCGAGAGAGAGAGAGAGAGAGAGAGAGAGGATGGAAACGAAGAGAGCAGAATGGAAAGGCGCTAGCAGAGGGTAGTCTGTGAAGGGGATGATCATATGGTTCCCGTTTAGCCTTACTTGCAGGCTGCATTTTCCACCCTGCACACTCTGCGTTCCTGGGCGTCGTGACCTTGCTTCTTTGTCCCCTGACCTAGGGTGAGCAAGCTCGTTACAAAGTCAAGCCAGGACGGGCTGAAGAAAAAGGAAAACAGGGGTCGATATGGCAGGGCATCACGTAGAGATGAAGAGATGGGACGTTGGTATACAGCAGCATTGGTCTTGGAAGCACAGGACGTGCTGTGCTTGAGGGAGAGACACATCATTATACGCACACGCCTACCGTGAGTGCGCCCCGCTGATACAGCCACACCCCTGCTCGAGATGACAGGACATCCCTAGCTGTTTGGCTAGAGGAGCCAAGTCAACCGCCAAGCCTTCAAGGCAGGACAATGCTACAGACGGTGCAGCACATTGTGTGCAGAAAGAGTGCGCCTTTCCAACTAGGAGGCCTGACTGGGAAGCTCGTGGGAGCGGGCAGGAGCATTAGGAGTACTAGGAGTACTAAGAGTACTAAGAGTGCTAGGAGCACTAGGAGTACTAGGAGTACTAGGAGTACTAGGAGTACTAGAAGCACCAGGAGCACTTCGAGTATTGGAGGCACTGGGGGTGGGAACATGGCCTACGTGACGGCGTGGGAGTGTGCAAAGTATGAATCCTGTTACACGCTGTGCTCTGTTCCATGCAGCTCTAGCCGGCGCAGCCAAAAGGTATAAGTCGTCCAGACGCTCCCTCTCACCCAGACAGCCCCGTTCTCGCTTTTGTTCTCTTCTTCTCCTCACCTTCCGTTCACTAAGGCCGTTCTTTGTCTTCTTTCTTTCTTTCTTTCTCTTCTCTTTCCAAGTCTTTCTTTACCAATATCTGGAATAGCGGTAGCTTGACGTTCGTTCATTTCTGGCTTCACTTTCACTTCGTTCTCTTTTCTTTCTTCACGTACAAAACTCCTTGTCTTCTTGGATCTCTGATCACGTTGCCTCTTTTGATTTTTGAATCACCGACTGTCGTTTTCTTGTCCTGCTTCTTTTTCTTTCCCTGTCCATATCTTGACATACTCTGTGTGTGTGATCTTTTTTTTTTCTTTCCTTTTTTCTTCTCCAGCTTGTATCGATCGACAGTAGAATTGATTTCTTCTGGTATCTTGATTTCTTTCGTTTCTTTTTTCATTGCCGGTTTTTTTCTACGAACGAAGCACCTATCTCTCGCCCTATCGCAGGCCTTGAGACCTTGTAACCCTGTACACAGACACATCAACCTCCCTCCCTGATCCTCTGTCCTCCACAATGAAAGCCTCTGTTGCTACCTTGCTCTTTGCTGCTGTGGCCTCGGCCTCGCCCAGATTCCAGGGCCGCAGCTTCCGTCCCGGTCAGGACTCTTACGGTGCCCCTGCCGTCTCTTCCGCCTCTTCATCTTCTGCTGCTGCTTCTGCCTACTCCGCTCCCCCCAGCGCCCCCGAGGAGGAGCCCACCTATGGAAACCCCAGAGCCGATGCCTCCAGCTCGGTTCCTGGCGTTCAGACACCCTCCACTGATCCTACTAGTGATGTCATCAGCAAGTTCTCGCCCATTGACGGAACTTCTTCGTCTTCGACCCCTGGCGCTACGGGCACGGGCACGGGCAACTACCCTATCCAGAGTGCTAACTCGGCTAGCTCTGTTCCGGCTGTCACCGGTCCATCTTCCTCTTCCTCCATCCCGCTTGCTTCCGGCACTGGCAGTTATGGAATTCCCATCAACAGTGCTAATTCGACTAGCTCTGTTGATGCAGTTGGATCTTCGTCAGTCCCTGGCTTCTATGGCACCGCGCCTTTGACCACTGCTCCTCTGACAACAGCCCCATATGGCACCGCTCCTCAGGGCACTGGACCATATGGTACTGCCCCAATGAACACTGCTTCTACTGGCTACGGATCTGGTCCTACCCAAAGCGGCAACTTTACTTTTATAAACACCCGCACTGCTGGTAGACAGCAGACAACTCTGACGGTTGTCACTACGAAATTGATGACCGTTACGTCCTGCGCACCAACTGTCACTAACTGCCCATCACGGCCCCAAGACATTCCTCTAGATGACCAGGAAGTGAAGGTCATTACCCAGATTGTACCGCTCTACACTACCATTTGCCCTGTTACCGAGGTTCCAGCAATTGCCTCGTCGGTCATGCAAGGCGGCAGTGGCAAGGGATTGGCTACATCAGGCAGTTCTCTGCCTGTTTCTTCTGTTTCACCTGTTGGTGGAACTGGATCTGGCTCCGGCTCCGGCTCTGGCTCTGGCTCTGGCTCTGGCTCTGGCTCTGGCTCTGGCTCTGGCTCTGGCTCTGGCTCTGGCTCTGGCTCTGGCTCTGGCCCTGGCTCCGGCCCCAGCGCTCGCGCTGGCACTCGGTCTGGCTCTGGCTC
>JAXASZ010000613.1:0-14188 GCA_038407095.1 Ceratocystis destructans
GATGACGGAATGAGATGGCTATAGGGTGGAAGGGAGTGTAGAGGTGGGGTTGGGAGAGCGGGAGAGAGAGTGTGTGTGGGGGGGTGGGGTAAGTGAGTTACATGGCTGGCGACCTCATGTTTGAGGAGAGGGGGAAAAAACAAGTTACTTACAAAGTTGTTCTCGGCAGCTTGGGCAAGGGCCTGCTCAGCACCGTTTCTTGTCGCCGTATCTATGTAAAAGATGAGATAAAGGTTAGATGATGAGTTGTGGGTGGTGACTATTGGTTAAGGGAGACAAGCTAGGGTGGGATTGCCAGGGGCTGAGAGAGTCACCGAGTCAAGAAGGGTACGCAACTCGACACGTGACAGACGATGATGATGAATGTGTACTTACCCGGCGACAGAGAGTTTGCCAGAACTTGGTTGATTTCAGACATTGTGATAGTAGCAGTTTTTTGTTTTTGTCTTTCTTTCGAGAGTTAATAATCAAAGAACTCGGTTTAACTCTGTATGTGCTCAGTCGTGATAGATACAGGTGACGACAGCAGGGAAAGAGAGAAAGAGATAGTGTGACGCTGAGGGAGTTAAGCTCGCAGGAAGCACCGGCAGCAACGTGTATTATCTGGCAGCGACGAAAAGGGACGAAAAGGTATCGATATCGAAGCCGGTATCGAGGGCGGGCTTTAGAGGTCGAGGCTTAGGGAGGAGAGAGAAGTGGTGAGGTGAGGCCTTGATGATTCGTTGTCAATAATGTATGAAGCCTTTTTATCCTGGTTCCTTCTATATTGGAAATAGAGGAGATGGCGAGAAATGAGGAATTAGTAAGAAACGAAAAATAAAAAAGAAGACAAGATTAAAGAAGAAAGGCTTCAGAGAGACAGCGAGAGAGTGTGAGAGAGGGGAGGGGGGCTGTTTGAAGGTGGGTGAGTTGAGTGTATGAGTGTATCAATAAAGGAAGAAGAAGAGTAGAGAAAGAAGAAAAATGGAAATCTGACGAGAAGAGTGGGAAGAGAGAAAGAAGAGAGAAGAAGAGGGAAGAAAGGAAAAAAGAAAGGCAAGGGAAGGGTGAAAAAAAAAAAGAAAAAAAAAAAAGATAGTAAAAAATATGGTGCTGTTTTGGGAAGGGATGGGATAACTTGTTGCCGCTGTCTACTATGAGTTTTGCAGTAGCTTCCTAATTAGAAGTGGGTAAAAAGGTGGAGGAGAGAGGGGGAGACGAGGTTATGGCAGGCACGAAGAAAAAAAAGTGGCCAGTTCCCTAAGTAACAAGGCAAGTTAGCAGCGATGAAGGAATAAAAGGCAAGAAGCTGGTGTTTGCTATCTAAACAAACGGAGGAAGTTGCAAGATGCACGGTAAAATGGGGGAGGGCGGGACAAGTAAGAGGAAGGCAGGAAAGCACAAACAAAGAGACACCCTCCTATTGGCTCTAATGTAGGACTACTGAAGCAAGAGCATTTTCTTCTCTTTTTCTCTGCTTCTTTCACTCTTTCTTTTCCGGGAACTGGTTGGTATTGCAGGAGCTGATTGGCTGGCTGGCTGGCTGGCTGGCTGGCTGGCTGGCTGTCTGTCTGTCTATCTTGCTATCTATCTTTCTGTCTGTCTACCTGCCTGTCTACCTGCCTGTCTGCCTGCCCGTCTGCCTGCCCGTCTACCTGCCCGTCTACCTGCCCGTCTACCTGCCCGTCTACCTGTCTGTCTAACAGCTAGCTGTATGTACACTTGTCTGTTTGTTTTGGGCTGCTTGTTTTCTTTTGTTCTCTTCAGGAAACGCCTTGCCCCACCTCTCCCCCTAGGGAAATTAACTACCCCTCTAGCCAAGGCCCATAGCCAGGCCTAAAGCCTTCCTCCAAAGCTCTGCGGAGCCCCTCTAAACAACCCTAAGTATACCCTTACCTCCTCTTAGCAACCAGTAGAAAATGAGGGGCATAAAGTGGACCAACAAGGCAACAGGCACAACGACAGCAGCGAGTGAGAGAATCATCACGAAAATATTTGACAGCTTGCGTGTTGAAGAACAACAGGATTGACTATACATAGCGGGTAGCATTGTAAATCCATATGCACATGCCAGTATTTGCATGCATCCACTGCCTTTTCTCCCGGCCTCGACCAACTGTGGTATCTAGTTTTTATTGTCTGACTCTCTACTAGGGAGCAAACAAATGGGGATTCCCTGGCCGAGACAGATCTCGAACAGGATTTCATAAATGTAAAACAAACGAACCCTCTCCAACCTCCAAGTTCCCCCAGCTTGTCTCCCCTTCCCTTCATCTATTTGCATGCAAGTCCACATCCCGCTCAGGGCAGCTGTAAATATAGAGCTTGACTGTGTTTGGGCTACTGAAGTTGTTGCGTTTTATAGTATGTCACCGTCTCTCTTTTCTCCCTCGGGATATATTTGAGGCGGCAGAAAAGAACGAACTGCAGTGTCTATAGGCCAGAACGACCAGCTGAGGTATGTCTAGGCCTGTATCTGGTACGATGGTGAAGGCAGCACAGCACACATGTTCGAGGAGAATATCCTGGGTATAATCCATTGGCTGACCTTGTTATTAGCGGAAGAAGGGTGCATGGTTACAGGGCATGCCTTCTCTAAAAAGGGCTGTTCTTAGGGGTGCTAGTTGACCTGGCCTTGCTAACGAAGCCTAGTCCTGTATTGTTACCTATTTTTAATCCGTGATGCTTTTGTACACAGGCAACTTCAACAACTTCAACATATCGGCTTTGCACACTTGTGACGTCATCCGTGCATTTGCCGTAAGCTTCAATGGGAGACTAATGAGAGTATCCGGATATTTCACGATTGTATTTACTTTTTCAGATTTTGGCCAGCTGGGCTGCCTCCATAGTTCCTTTTGAAGACAGAATATCTGACTGACCACAGAGACGCACCGTGTTATTCATCTAGCTGGGCTCTGGGAACACAGCTATTCGCAGCCTGTGAGCCCAGCGTATCGGTTGTTGAAAGTACAAGGAAAACCTATTATCCGCCGTCACACCGGAGATGCGGCTCGATAGCAGTAAGCCTTTCGCCATGAATAGCATTTCCTTGGTGCACATGTAAGGTTTGTGGCTCGCTGCTGTAGGGACGTCATTTCCAATAGACTGAGGCCCCGAAAGAAAGAAAAGCATGAATATTCGATCCGGTTTGTGGTAATCTCCTAAACCCTGAGAAAGCCTACGTTCCAAGTCTTCGTCTTCAATCTGTTTTACTATTTGATGGGTCCCTTTTGATCCTTGCTGCCATATCAAAACTAAGGGTTGGAGTTATCCAAGGCCTAGCACTAATAAGTGTCTATCTCGTGGGCTGCTAGTAATTATGGGCTATTACGAAAAGCTGGCTCATATTTGGCCAGTGCACTGAAAGGAAGGATATTGAAGGGGAAGATGGGAGAAGTGTTTGGACGAAAGACTGGCTTACAACATAAACAACACCTAGCTTGTCTTGATGCTGGCCGGATCCATGATCAACGCACAGATTATATTTCTGCGTATCTATAAAATACGTTGAAGTTAGCTGTTTAACAACGGAGACAATGTCAGGTCACATCACATGATGGGATGGCACGTAGTCTGACCAACGTTACACACGCTATAAAATCATAGCGACCACATTCACTCAAGTTAGGGTAGTTGAGCTGATGTGTCGAAAGCGAGCACTGATCAGATTCCCAAGGGGGTCAATCTCGTTTGTGCACAGGGATTGTAAACTAGATAAGCAGTCAGTCCTCCGCTCTACTGGAAAACCATACTATAGTCAATGCCGTTAGATTCCGGTATCTGCATATCAACGACACCGTCACTCTTGTATATGATTTTTTTTCTTTTGGCTTCACACAAGACCAATTGTATTCTTGTTTTCGACTTGGCTGCCTTCATTTGAGTTTCCCGTCTCGGATTTACGGTTTTCTTCTCTATACGTAAAACTAGACAACGTAGCACATTTCTACAGACCCTTGAGATGGCACACAACAGCTGCGCCTAAGTAAGCTTGCCTTTGCGGCAAAGTAGGAAATGCTACAATATATTCCGCGGGTTTTCTAGGGTTACTAACGTACATAACGTTCGGGGCTCTGCAGCTATCCGAAATCGATTTCAGTTCATTTGGTAATACTCTCTTATATGAGTTGATAGCTGGGAAGAGAAGAATTATTGTGATAGTCAGCGTATAAAAGAACAAAACACAAAAGAGCTTGGGAATACTAGGGAGCTGTGCTGTAGAAGCCTTACCTAGACACAGCAAAATGAACATCGGGCAACGGTAAAAAAGATTAGTAGTTTGTTTTCTAGTTCTCACTGCTTAATGTTAGAAAGTAACCATCATTCAAGGCGGTACAGGGCGGTGGCCGGTAGCCAGTAGCTACAAGACGGAAGATCATTATAAATATAGATCTAGACGATCGTTGACTTCAATATATGGGTACTATTATGTAGAATGAGGAATCGACTGCACCAGCAACATGCTCGAATAATATATGGAGGAAATTCGGCAGTCGCGGTCTCAAATAAAAGGTAAGATTGTCGCAGAATTCCTAGCTACCCAGCCCCAGACACAGCCTTGGTTTGAAAGTGCTATCCCTTGGAGCCGGGATTATCTGCAGACATGCTGGATCTGTGTCTTGAACCGGATATCTTTCGGGCTCCTGCATGAATCGGAAAAGCCCAAGACTTCTCTCTTACAGAGCCATACAATGGAAAGTTAGGGTAGTTGGCAACTAGAAATGATGTGCACATATCGCATAGGTAGCCTTGAGCCCAAGGGCGGCCTCTCACAAGCCGTTGACTTGTTTGGACACTTGCTTGTAAAAGTTGCAGTAATAACACCGATAAAACTTTGTGTTTCATCAGAGACGTCCGAGGACCTGTTGGATGTGGTATCCTCGCTGGCATGGGGAAAGGGGATACCTTTGGCTCTTCTTTTCTTGAGGTAAGATGCTACCATACGCCGTTTATGCTTTGTGGCTCAAGACTTGATCCTAGGATCAGCTAACCATTTCCCAGCTGGCTCCTTATCGGGAGGATGGACTGGCTGGTCTTTGGTTATACTCCGTTGACGCTGACTTGAACGATCCCTTGTTGAATGGCAAATTAGGGTGTTGTTCTTTTGTTGGATAGCTCCAATGCGAAAACCCGCGACTAAACGAGGATGAGTGCGAAAGAAGTGCTGTGATGCGATAGATGGTGAGTGGCTTGGTTGGTGGTATCCATCGTGGGAAGGGCTATCTGCCCCAGGAGCAAGTCATGTGGCAGTGTGACTCAGTCTGGAGGTGAACAGCAGGAGAAAGTAAAGACAGAAGGCGGGATGACCCCGACTAAGTCGAGCTGATGTATCTTATAGCCAATATTATCCTGCCATCTTGCCGCCACCACGTCCACAACTGATGATAGCTTGTGCAACCAAAGTGACAAAGCCGCCTCATCAGAGCCACTAGATTATCCTTGGAACTCAAGCCCATAGCCAGAGAATTTACATTTCTTGCCCCTCTTTTCGATCATGTTCCCCCTTCTTTAATATAATGAGTGCAAATGGTAGAAAAAGGTTGATAGGGCTACTCTAACAATCGGTTGGTGGCATTTGCCCTGCTGCATATTGGGTAGTAAGACAAAATAACGATGTTGGATGAAAGCCCTGAAGGCAGTAGCAGAACAACGGAGAACTGCAGAAGGTGAAATGGACTGAAATCACAAAAAGAGTAAAGTGAAAAGTGTATATTGCTGTGCATGCTCAGAATTAACCCGAGTGGCCTAAGTTCGAGCTGGCCTATCTCTAGAGGCAAAGGGAGACAAGAAGAGGCGGCAGCATCGTACACCATGAAGGAAGTAACGGATGACAAGTATAGCTTTGGGAGATTTCTATATTTTGGTTATCCGGGGGACGAGGACCTTTTGAGGCAGCTCTGTTCCCCCTCTCTCATTATTCTCGGAGTAGGAAAAAAAAGAAATTGACGTCTTCTTCATACAGCAAGTCTCTTGTTCTCCGAAACATAAAACAAAGCGCGATCCGAAGGTAGTGGGGAATGAATGTAGGACAAGCTCTTCCAAGTAAAGTTACACAAAGGTTGGCCTTTACATCGGTTATCAACCTTAGCTTGTCATGTCCACGACTAACTAAAATGTTTCTTTCTTTCCTTCTCTTTCTCCCTCTCATGTTACCCTCAAAATGCGGCCACTACTATATTTCCCGCCCTATTCTTATTAAAAGACACGGAGCAAGATCAAAGCGAACAGAAGCATAACCTTGTTATGTAGATACTGAAACTAACAGACAACAGACAGCAACCCAGGAAAATAAAGAGGCCAAACAAAAGACTGATATAACAGGGAAAAATAAAAGTAGCAAAAATAACACAAGATAAATAAGCTGGGTCATCGAAGGTCTGGCGTGGCGGAAAGGGTAAAGATGGACAAAAACGCCTACATCTTCTCAGCCTGTTTCTCTAGATTGGCGACGATCTCAACGGCTGTTAACTTGGGGCTACCAGGAACAGGAGTGCTGGGTAAGCTTGCCGTAAACTATATCCAAAGAGGGGAAGCGGGCTTCTTGTTAGTTAAGTTCAAGCCAACATAAGGGGTTATATACAAATCATATAGGTGGCGGTGGCACGGACGCTTCAAGTTGAAGCTATAGGCACCAAGGCAACTTCCGCAGCCGCCTCTCAGCAGAGCAATATGCTGACAACTTCTTTTCTCCTCTTCTCTCTTGTGGTCTCCTTTTTTATTCCCTATCCCTTCTTTTTCGTCTTCCTCTTTTTTTTTTTACAGCTTGCTCTGGCGCGGCGCCACCGCCGGTGATGAAAACTTGGGGCTGGGACTCACGTTGCTAGCAGCACTGAGCAGGGCAATAAGCGAGCTCTGAACAACATCCTCGTGGATTCCCACACCCCACACACGCTCCTTGGTTCCTTGGACTGAGCACGCCACATATGCCGCGGCCTTGACGTTGGAGCCACGGCCAATGGCGTGCTCCTTGTAGTCCTGTACATCAAAGTTGACACCCAAGATGTTGCTTATCCCGTTGGCCAGACTAGAAATCGGGCCGTTGCCGCGGCCGCGAATCTCGTACTCCTTGCCGTCAACTTCTACTACACCCTCGAAAACACGCTTCATGTTGGTCGTGTCCTGAGACTTGCCCGGCTCTGCTGGCGCCGGTGATTGAGACCGGTCGGGCGAGATGGTGTAGTCGATCAGTTTAAAGCGCGGGTTAGAATGAAGCGAGTACGTCGACTCAAACAGACCCGTAATCTCGTCTGAAAGCAGCTCGCGGCCTAGCTGATCAGCACGCGCCTGCACAATTGATGAGAAGGCCACCTGCAAGCCACGCGGTAGATCCAGCTCGAGCTTGCGCAGGATAATCCACGCGGAGCCGCCCTTGCCCGACTGCGAGTTGACGCGAATGATGGCCTCGTATGTGCGGCCAATGTCGCTGGGGTCCAGCGGCAGGTATGGCAGCTGCCAGTGCGTATCTTCGCCCTCCTTGGCACGCAGCTGGAAGCCCTTTTTGATAGCATCTTGATGCGAGCCGCTGAAGGCGCATACTACGAGCGAGCCGCCGTAGGGCGCTCTAGGATGAACAGGAATCTTGTTGCAAATCTCAACAGTGTCAATGACGGCCTCCATGTCGGAAAAGTCAATGTTGGGGTGCACACCCTGGGTGTATAGGTTGAGGCCCAGTGTGACTAGGTCGACGTTGCCTGTGCGCTCGCCGTTGCCAAAAAGGCAGCCCTCGACTCTGTCAGCACCAGCCATTTGAGCGAGCTCAGCAGCAGCAACGGCGCAGCCACGGTCGTTATGGGGGTGAAGAGACACACAGACGGTCTCGCGGTTGGTGATGTTGGTACAGAAATACTCAATCTGATCGGCATAGACGTTGGGTGTGGACATCTCAACGGTAGCCGGCAAGTTGAAAATGATGGGGTTTTCCTTGGTGGGCTCCCAGGCGGCCTTGACGGCCTCGCAAATCTTGACGGCAAACTCAGGGCTGGTGTCGGAGAAGGTTTCGGGCGAGAATTCAAAAGCCCACTCGGTGCCGGCGGTCGACGGGTCATCCTTGGTCAGCGAGCGGACCAGCTTAGTGCAGGCTACAGCCTTGGCCAGAGACTCCTCTTCGCTGCAGTCGAATATGACGCGTCGGAAGCATTCGCTGGTGGCCAAGTAGATGTGGATGATGGCCTTTTTGGCACCCTTCATGGCCTCGACGGTGCGTTTAATGAGTTCCTCACGGCAGGGCGATAGGACCTGCAGCCAGACGTCATCGGGCACGACGCCAGGGGTCTCGATGAGACTGCGAGTGAAGTCGAAGTCGGTCTTGGAGGCAGAAGGGAAAGAAACTTCGATTTCCTTGTAGCCCATGTCGACGAGCATCTTGAAGTACCGCCATTTTTCATCCCGGTTCTGTGGAGACCATGTATTAGCATTAGGGTTAACGAAAGGTATAGAAGAAAATGCGCAGCGCTGGAAAGGCAATGCGAGAAAAGAGGGACGGAGATAGAAGAGGAACCAAGAGTGTATATGCTCGCATGTGTGCATATCTCTCTCCTTGTGTGTGTGTGTGTGTGAGAGAAAGCATGAGCATGGGCGTGGGCGTGAACGTGTGCGTGTGAGAGTGTGAGCGTGTGCATGTGTGCATATAGCTATATGTGTCTGTGCCTGCTTGTGTTCGTGCAAAATGGCGTGATGCTGTACACAGCAGATTCGATCCGTCATTGTCGAGCAAAGCCAACGCAGGCGCAAAGAGGGTTTTCGGAGGGTCAAGGGGAGCCAGGGCAGAGGGGCCAACTTGCCATAGGATCAACCAGCGATTGGTTGCCATCACGCAGATCGGTCGACAGCCATCTCGGGGCTTTGTCAATGGTCTTGGATGGCCATTGACGGTTGGGCAGATCCAGTGGCTGGAACTTCTTGTACTTCTTCCACGGCTCCTTAAGCCTACAGAGTATCACGACGGATGTTTGGTCAGCGTTGGAGACTATAACCAGAGGAAACAAATACAGACAACGAGAGATGGGAGAAGAATAGTGGGTAGAGGTGCCGGGAATGTAGTATTAACAGACCAGGCTGATTTGGCAGGGTAACTTACATCGGCATTTTGGCGGTTGTTGGACAAACGGGGTATTGGGGGGTGCTACCTACAGCACTTTGTTGTAGATAAGCAAAGAGAGTCAATGAAGATAGAAGGGAATCAAGAGGGGTGACAGTATATAAATGTCAAAAGTTTGCTTTGGCTTGTCCCGAAAGAAAAAAAAAAAGAGAAAAAAAAAAAAAAAAAAAAAAGCTGTGAACAGATTTTTGGTGGAGTCACGAATTATGACCGTGCACTAGTAGCTTCTATGAGCTAGTAAAAAGTCAAATGACAATTTAATTTATACGCTGCAGAACAGAAAACCGAGAGCACTGCAGCAGTTGCCACAAGAGAATGATTAAGATGACTATAAATACTGCCAGCAGGTAGACATTAGAGATCATGGGAGAGCAGAAGGTCGGCGAGCTGGCCTCACTATATAAAATTAACAAAATAACCACATGTGCCAAGATGTCATCATTATGCGTCTTTGTCAGGGCTGGCAAGCCATGCATAGCATAACGAATATGTCCCAGAAATTTATATGGCCCTAAAAACTCTTTGCTTACGGCTTGCCCTGCTTTGAAGCCAGTCCCTGCTAGTCAAATGACATCTACTGACAAAGGGCGGATGTACTGACTCACATGCACTAGCTAGTAAAGCCCTTGCTCTTGCTGATCGTTCGGTTCTTGAAGCCTCATCCGCTGCTTGCTTGTTAACTATTGGGCGCTTGGCTTGGCTGCTACCTAGCTTGGACGGGCCGGGCCGGCTTTCGTTCGTCAGGCTTTCGTTTTACGCCTTGCTTCAGCACCAGGCCAGCCAACCCGTCCCCCGTTGTCAGTCCTGTTTTCTCGGCTTCTTCTCTGTTACATGTAGCCCGGTTGTATATGGCAGCCTCTACAAGCCCAAAGCCACACCACCACAAGAGAATCCTCCATAGACTTGCCGTCCCATCTCTCATTTCTTTCTTTTCGCTTTGCCATTTTCTTCTGAATGTCCTCTACCATTCATCAATTTACCATGGGATCCAAGGACCGACGTCGGCCCTGATCACCCGGAGTTTATCCGTCATATAACCACGGCACTAACACCAGTACGGCTGGCCCCACCCAAGTTCGCACTGACAGTAAGAGATATATATGCAGATGAATAAACGGCAAAAGTGCTTCGCATGATAGAAAATGTACGCCTGCAGAAAACAAACGAGCATGAAAGTATCGGCGTATAAAACAAATTGTAGGAGTACACGACAGAGAAGTCCAAAACGGTGCACAGGAAACGCAACAAAAAGTGAAACAAGATATGTAGTGGAATATGTACAAAAGAATGATATGTTTTCACGCCGCATAAGGCGTCCGTCTCATGGCGCACAAGTGCGCCGCCATTACCAACACCCTGCCAAAACGGAAAGCAAAAAAGAGACGCTCATGCAGCAAGATCGAAAGCAGACAAAGCCAAGTTTATCTACCACGTAAATGACTCCTCCACAAAGTCCACCACAGTACCCTCATCTTGCATCTGCCGTACGCCCATGCGCACGTCATCAGCCAGGGCACCCGCACCGCACACCGTGACCACCATCGAGCCAACCTGCTCCTGCACCTCCTTGTGCAAAATCATGGGCACATTCGGCCGGCCAGGGAACATCTGCACCGTCGAGCTGGCCGAGACAATCTCCCGTGGGTTCTTGGGCCGCGTGATAAACAGCTGGATGCGCAGAATGTCTTTGCGATTTGGCATGCGCAGCACCGTGTCCATCCACGGACGGATCCACTCGAGGGCATCATAGTCGCGAACAATCCATACAAGCGTCAGCCGGCGTGTGGCTACGGTGCCGTTATTATAGCCCTCAATCACGGGCCGGAGATATGATATTTGGTGCGTAATGCCAGTAGAGCCAGCAAAGAGCACGGCGTGGCCGTAGCTGTCAAGCGAGTGGTGGCCAGCATAAGGACCCTCAAAGGCAGCTGCGAGGTTGCGAGGTTGGCTGCCGCCAGTGGCAGCATAGTTGTACAGCTGGCGGGTGAAGCCAGTTTGCGCGCCAATGATGAAAGACACGGATGTGGACATGTGCTTTCTGTTAGCACGAGTGACCATTGTATGCTTTTCGGCCGATGGCAAGTCTTGGTTGTCTTCGTGATGATCGACCCAGGCAATGGAAAACGGGTGGTTCTCGAAGGGCGAAATATCACGGAAGCGAATGTAAGCGTGCGTTCCGGGTTTTACGTTGACATAGCGGGGAAGGTGCATGGTGACGCGGGTGGCATCGCCAGGCATGGCCTCGATAACGGCCTCGGTGTATCCACGGCCGGAATAATTGCAGTAGACGAGGCGGCAAACCCGGGCAAGGCGCTCAAGAAACCACATGCAAATAATTCCAACGGTCCATGAAGTCTGGGGCAGATAGCCAATCTCAGCAGACATGCAATGAGTCAGGGTCATGGCGAATGTAAGACCACCAAAGAAAATGTGGCAGGTCAAAAAGGTCTCGTAAAAAGCATGGCGAACAGGAGAAAAGGAGGTAATGAGTAGGATGACCATGCAGAACATGCCAATGAAGCCGGAGCTGATAAAGAGCTCGTTGCTAAAGCGATGGCTGACAGATGACCAGCCACCATCGGATGTCTGCACATACAGCCAAGCACCAGTGTGGATCAGGATTTCAATAACACACAAGCGGCCCAGCCAGCGGTGGAACAGGTTGTAGGTGTCAAAGCTGATCTTAAGCAAGCCAATGAGCGGGTTGTTGCGAGTAGCTAGCAAGATGAGCGGGACCATGTTCACCATGGCAAGCGTTCCAGAACGGCCACGAAGTTCAGCGTGGACGGCATACTCGTTAGGGTTAGCCCAGTCCAATACGAACATGTAAGCGATGTTACTGAGAATGTAGATAGCGAGGAAGAGCGAGTGTAAACGAGAAGGCAGTGTTCCCATGTTGCCGGCCTTGGAAAGGCGGAATTCGCGGTTATGGCGTTTGTTCCAGAGAGGAGCATACAGCAAATGCTGCTTCAAGCTAGGAAGCCAGGTATTTTGCGTGTATTTCCAATAATTTTGTTGCTCGGGGCGAGATGTCATGGCGGTAACTTGGCGGATGTGCATCCAGGTGATTTCAGATATGCGCACAGCGAAGATGATGAGGCCGATAATTCCCAGAGTCCACCACAATACGTCGACGAACAGAAGATTCATAGGCTGGTTGACGCCGTTGAGACCCGAGTGGTAGGGAGAGATGGTGGAGGAGGCATCGGCGGGATAGGTGCCGTGAGCACGAGCCTTTATCGTGGGCGACATACCCGCGATAACGTCTGAAAAGGAAACCATTCTAAAAGCGAATGAGAAAGTAAAAGGTAGAGAGGAGCAAAAGAGAGGCGGAGGAGGAGATAAAGAGAGGAAGAGGCCCCCGTTTACAGGAAAATCGTCGGCCTGTCTACAGGTTGGTTATTTCAGGAAACGTAGGGGTAAATGTATTATGGCACAGCCAAGGGAAATATAAAAAGAAGCGAGAAAAAAGTAACCCATCAAGGGAAGGAGGCAGAACAGAACAGATGAATAGAAAAAGAAATGTCACACAAACGACCTAGATGAATATTACGATTAGCAAGCAGGCGCCCGACTAGGTTTGTGAGTCTGAGATGAGCAGAAAGAAATGTGAAGTGACTAGGCCACTGCTAAGACACCAGCGGGAAATATGAGCAGGGAGCGGTCGAGTGCAGTTGGTGTCACTAAACAGAGCAAACAGCCCATTTCTGATCGCCAGAGTCTTAATCCAGCACGAGTGCAAGGCAGTGGGAGAGATGATAAAGCAGACATGAGAAGGAGGAGAGGCTTTTGGAAAGCTGGACAGACTTTATCTTGCGTTTTGTTGCATGGGTAAATATACGCAGATAAAGAGAGAAGGGAATGCAAACAGTGTCTTGTACAAGGCCACAAGCGCCCTCGCACAAAACAAGGCCGACTCACAGTCTAAGCCAGTGTGCCTATTCTCGTAGTCTGTTTGTCTCTCCCTCCCAAGTGCGCTGGATCTTGGTCGCTCACTTTTTTGGGGGAGGGCACGGCAGCGACATTGGAAGAGGCATACAGTGAGGCGGGGATGCAGGATGGACAAGGCATGGAGGAGAAATCCAGTGGAAGGCGGAGGGATAATCAAACATACACAAAAGCTGTGGACTAGACAGGCTGGGAATGAGAAGATCAGATCTGCAGATAGTGTTATGATTTTGCGTCCCTGTGCATTGGCATCTATATGACTACTCTCAATGAGCAGGCGTGTCGTTGCTAGTGTCGGCGTAGCAGATTGTTCAAGTGTATGAAGATCGTATAAAGAATGAAATGGTCTTGAAGAGCTGGAGTCTGTACCACAGAAAAGATCGAAGGCCGTCGAGCAGAGAAAGGAAGAAAAGCAGGAAAAAAGAAGGGATGTGATCTCTAGCCACAGGCCCAGGAAACACAAAAAGAGCAAGACAAATCAAGTCGCAAAGAAAAGAAGATACAAGGGCCTCACAAAAGAACGGATGAGGACTTGGCGATATTGAGTAAAGAAAAGACGACGCGACTTCTCTCATGGAGTAAAAAGAAGGAACAAGAATCAAAACGATGCAGTTGGGAAAACGACGATATATGAGTTGTTGGAGTCTCGAGCTAGACGGGCCAAACGGGTCCATGTTCTTGTCTCTCTTTTTTTTCCTTCCTTCCTTCCTTGTCAAGCACCCGTTAAAGGCCTCACCCCCTCCCCGTCTGGGATAATGCTACATGAGGAACAGAGGAGAGGCTACACGCTACATTGCTACATTGCTACCGTTTTCTAGACCAGAAGCGAACAGCCAGTGCAGAAGTAGAAGGGGGCTTTCCATGCTATGCTAGGTACTGAATAGCAGCTGCTTACTTTGCTGGGGGTGTGTCAAAAGGGAAGGAAGCAAGACAAGCAGGTCAGGAACAGGCCAGGGCCAGGGCTCCAACAGGTCATAACGACCCAGGTCTGGCCACTACTCGGGGCAAGAGGGGGTTGAAGGGGCAAAGGGGAGGGAAGGGGGTACAAAGATGGAAGGTGCAGAGATTTCTCCCCTGTCATTTTGTCCCATGGGTGGTTTTCTCTGTCTGTGTAGGCTGCCAGCAAACTGTAGGCAACGGGGGGGGGGGGGGGGAAGGTGG
>JAXASZ010001146.1:0-14083 GCA_038407095.1 Ceratocystis destructans
GTTCCCGTCTATGAATCTGTTGTGCTCAACCACCTGACCCGCCGTCTGGATGTTGCTGGCCGCGATGTCACCCGCAACTTGATCAACCTTTTGACTCGCCGCGGCTATGCGCTCAACCGCACTGCTGATTTCGAAACGGTGCGCCAGATCAAGGAGAAGTTCTGCTACGTTTCCTACGACCTAGAGCTGGACAAGCGCCTGTCCGAAGACACCACCACTCTGGTGCAAAGCTACACTCTTCCCGATGGCCGTGTCATTCGCGTTGGTAGCGAGCGTTTTGAGGCGCCTGAGTGTCTGTTCCAGCCCCATCTGGTTGACTGTGAGCAGCCGGGTATGGCTGAGTTCCTGTTCAACACCATCCAATCGGCCGATGTGGATGTGCGGTCGTCGCTGTACAAGGCGATTGTGCTTTCGGGTGGCAGCAGCATGTATCCCGGTCTACCGTCACGATTGGAGAAAGAGATAAAGCAGCTGTGGCTGACGCGCGTGCTGGGCGGCAATCCCGAACGCCTCAGTAAATTCAAGGTCCGGATAGAAGATCCGCCAAGACGACGCCACATGGTGTTCCTGGGTGGAGCAGTGCTGGCCAACATCATGGCAGACAAGGAGAACATGTGGGTGACGAAGCAGGAATGGGAGGAGCAGGGAGTCCGTGTGCTGGAGAAGCTGGGCCCGAGGTAAAGAGAGAAACAGCATGGTGCTAGTAGTTTATTGGCAAGTTCACATTGCAGACATGATTATCAATTTGTCCAGAGACCGGCCTCTTAGTTTTTGTAATTCGGGTTCTCTTGTTATCTGCGCTTGTTATCTTCCCTTGCTTTTTCTTCTTTTAGTTTCTGTAGTTGTTTGTGTTTCAAGCTTGTTGTAAGCCTCTCATTTTTCTTCCCTGTTGTTTAGACTGTGTAGTGTACATGTTATCAGTCGTTGATAGTTGTGGCTGAGCGATACGCCACATGTAAACCAAAGAAGCGCCACAGCACCCTAGAAGACCAAGTCGTCATCACCAAGATCCAACGCGCAAAATGATCCCAAGACCAAGAGCACGAGATCAAGTACGACCAATAAACCCGAGTAAAATTAGCGCCCGACCCGTTCTTTGCTGCCTTTGCGAGGCGCTTTATATTCTATATAGAACTTGTACCAAATCATCGACTATATATACAACCAGCAGCTTGCCTCATTGTTTGACCGTCTCCTGTTTGCTTTCAACCCTGTATTAGATAGTCCACGGCTGGCTATACTATACATACACCCACGATAACACCAGTCAGTCAATTTAATTCGACAGCCCGGGTTTTTGCCAGACTTGCAAACCCAGCGCCTAGTCTTCTCTTCCCCTTCTCTTTCCCTTTCTACTACTTCCGATCTATTTAGCCCTTCTTGGGCTTGCTTGTTTTGGCTTCGCAGAATATGAGCCTGACGAACCCTTCCTCAGCTTCAGGTGCTTCTGGCCCCGGCTCAGGGCGGACAAATGCCTTGAAGCGCACTGTCCAAGCATCCTTTGAAAGTAAGTTATTTTAGCCATGATGCAATCCAGAACAAGTATACATTGTTTCCCTTCTCTTCCCTGTTTCCTCAAAAGAACACAAAACAGTATTAAAAAAGGCGCAATCTTTTCGCTGTTTCCCAACTACCGCAATACTATACTATACTAACCCATCTCCCACGCCTGTATCAGCTCCGAGTCGTAACATGGGCCCCCAACCTTACCAGCCCCGGTATCGCGTCCGCGACAAGTACAAGATCATGGGCTTCATCAGCAGCGGTACGTACGGCCGTGTGTACAAGGCCACAGACCGTAGCGGCCGGCCTGGCGAGTTTGCTATCAAGAAGTTCAAGCCCGACAAAGAGGGCGAGCAGCTCGCGTACACAGGAATTTCACAGTCGGCAATCCGCGAAATGTCGCTCTGCACGGAACTGCGCCATGCCAACGTCGTCAAGCTCATCGAGATCATCCTCGAGCCCAAGTGCATATACATAGTCTTTGAGTTCTGCGAACACGACCTGCTCCAAATCATCCACCATCACACACAACACCCACGACGGCCCATCATGCCCACAGCTATCAAAAGCATCATGTTCCAACTGCTAAACGGCTGTCTGTATCTTCACACAAACTGGATCCTGCACAGAGATCTAAAACCCGCAAATATCATGGTTTCAAGCAGCGGCGAAGTCAAAATAGGCGACCTTGGCTTAGCCCGGCAATTTAGCAAGCCGCTTCACAGTCTTTTTAGTGGCGATAAAGTAGTGGTAACTATTTGGTACCGCGCACCAGAACTGATTCTTGGCTCGCATCACTACGGCCCCCCAATCGACATGTGGGCGGTGGGGTGCATCTTTGCCGAGCTCCTGTCTCTACGGCCAATATTCAAGGGAGAAGAGGCCAAGATGGATAGTAAAAAGACAGTGCCTTTCCAGCGCAGTCAAATGCAGAAGATTGTTGATATCATGGGCATGCCAACCCGCGACCGCTGGCCACTAGTCAGTGCCATGCCTGAAGCAGGATCGCTCTCGCTTTTAATGCATCCACATCACCATCACTACAACAAGCTGCCCAACACATCGCTACTGGAAAAATGGTACATGCAGACCATCAATGGTGGCAACACGCCAGCCGCGTCCAGTTCTTCAGGCACGCCGTGTCCGCTGGTGTCTCTAGGTGTCGAAGGGTATAGATTGCTCGCCGGTCTTCTAGAGTATGATCCGCAGCGCAGACTAACGGCTGCCCAGGCATTGCAGCACCCGTTCTTCTCGTCGGGCGACCGGCTAATGGCGAGCTGCTTTGAGGGTCTTAAGAACGAGTACCCATTGCGGCGCATCAGTCCGGATGATGAAATGCGCACGAATGGGAGCATCCCTGGGTCGAAGCGGTCAGGTCTCCATGACGATTCTTTGGGGCGCGCGAGCAAACGCCTTAAAGAGTGATATTGAGTAAAGGCTGAGCGCTGGAGGGAGGGGCAGTATGGGAGGCCAAAATAGAGCATCAGTTAGAGAGGGGCAGCTAAAATGGGATCAGCTCTACAGCGAGCGACCTTATCCTGTCCTTCTTTATTCCCCCCTTCCATTTCTAGCTTCCAACCGCATGTAGGTAGGGCTATAGCATGACGCAGACTGGCAGTCAGACAACAGGTATGTATGTAATTGGGGTGCATGCATTTATGGTTTGTTGGGTAAGAAGCACAGGCAGACGACCGGGGTAATCATGCCCACAAGAGACACGACGGGGCACGAGACATCAAGCCAAGAGAAGAGACATGCACATATCAAGACGGACTAAGACATGGATAGATAAGAGAATCATGGGCATATATCACGAAGAAAAACAAGCAAAACAAGCAAAAAAAAAAAGAAAAAACGAGACCATGTTCATGTTCATGTTATGTTATGTTATGTTACTGTTGACAAACGAACGACTTTCATTGACCGCATTACATAGATTAGAAAGACAGTATAATAAAGCGAAGAGGGAGAGACGAAGATAAAATGAAAAGGGGGTATAAAAACAAGACAGGAGAAAAACCGAGAGTTGTGAGCAGGATGTAAGTAGGCGGGGCAGACATGCAGACAAACAAGGAGACAGCTGGGAGTCTAGTCCAGTCCTGGCCCAGTAGAGCACAGCAGAGAGAGTGCCGCTAATAAGCACGGTGCCTTTGGAAAGAGACGAGAATTTTCAGAGATGCAGAGCCGCTTCCCTTCTGAACAGCAGCAGAAACCAGCACATCCATCATTTCTTTGCAACAGGCGCTGGCGGAGCCTTGATGTTGTTGCTCAGCCACGCCAGCCCCTCTAGAAGACCCTCGCCGGTAGTAGCGCACGACGGCACGACGTACCACACCTTGTCCTTGAGTTTGGCCAGTTGCAGACACTCGGTGACATCCTGCGGGGTCATGGCCTCGGGCAGATCCTGCTTGTTAGCAAAGACCAGGAGCAGACTGTCCTTCATCTCGTGATCGTTGATGATGCGGTGCAGCTCGGTACGCGCTTCCTCCATTCGTGCGCGATCGGATGAGTCGATGACGAAAATAAGACCCTGAGTGCCTGCAGAGAGAAGAGAACGATTAGTGGCTGGCGTTATTTTTACACGGGCGGGACGGGACGATGGCAAGAGAGGGAGAGGAGAAAGGACATTGCTTACCGCTGAAGTAGTGTCGCCACAGCGGACGGATTTTGTCCTGGCCGCCAACATCCCACACATTGAACTTGACATTCTTGTAGGTAACCGTCTCGACATTGAAGCCAACGGTGGGGATGGTGGTGACGTCTTGGCCCAGCTTGAGCTTGTACAGAATAGTAGTCTTTCCAGCAGCATCAAGGCCGAGCATCAGAAGGCGCATTTCCTTGGATCCAAAGATCCTGGCCATCATTTTGGAGAGTTGGCCGCCCATGGTGGAGGAGAAGAGACGGAGAGTGGGGGGGGGTGTGGGGGGAGAGAGAAGGAGAGGGCGAGAGAGAGGGCGAGAGGGCGAGAGAGAGAGCGAGAGAGAGAGCGAGAGCGAGAGCGAGAGAGAAGGAGGCGGGTATGCGAAGGCGATATGTTCTGCGCGTGGCTGCGTATATAGTAACCGTGGGCCAAGTTGATCAGTTAGTAGCGGTAACAAAGGCCGTGATGAGAAAGAAGACGCGCACGCTCCCAAAGGGGGAAAGGGAAAAGGCAGGAGTAATAAATGAATGAAAAAAGAGAGAAAAAAAAAGAGAAGAAATCAAACAGCAGAAAACCTCGTGATAAAAAAAGGGAGTCGCTCCACTGTTGGAGTTGCGAATGTTGGTGGTGGGTTGGCTTAACTCAGTAAGAGAAAGGGGGATCTTGGCAATATCAAAAAGTTGAGCAGAACACGACAGGATGTAGTTGGTAATTTGGCGGCTAAAAGACAACCCCTCTATGATAGCAAAAACCCTAAACACCTAGGAAGAAGAGCAGAGGCTAAAGGATAAGCGTCTTCATAGCCAAAATATTCAACATTTTTTTATCAAAAGACTGCGGGAATGCAGAGGATTCACTGGGTGGCTTATTGACTTGCTTGATAACTTGATCACACGCTGATGAGAAGAAGCTTTGTGCTCTGTGTTAAAGCCTGGATTCAGGGTTAAAAGCACTGACACAAACCTTAACGATAGGGTTCAGTGTTTCGGTTGAAGCACACACTAGGCTTCTGCCACTTCTCTGTCCTGGTTGGAGAACGGACTCAAAGGAGGCCTGGCCACAGAAGAAAAAAGCTCACAGCGTGTTTCATGATGGGGAAAAAAAGGGGACGAAAGGGCAGCAGAGCCTTTTTCCACCAAAGGCTGGCCTTGCTTCTTGGTCCAATACAATAGGTCGTTCAAAATATAGAAATATAGAAGCCCCCCCCCCCCTTATCAAAGCTTCGGGCCCTGCCGTAGCTACAGTGTCAATTAATCAATTAAAAAAGAAACTGTACCATGGGCCAACATCGACGCGTTCATGGCCAATAACAGTGCAGTGTGGCGCACGCACTAGTCTAAACGCAGTATGGCTGGTATGGCTAGCCTCTCAGCTGCAAGGGGCATCAATCACGGTAAACTGCTGCGCACTGTGAGGAAGCCTAGCTGAGCCGCTACAGAGCCTAGCAGGGCCTAAAAGCACTGAAAGGCCCCTGTAACGGCTGCGCAAAAGGAGTAGGTGGTAAGTAACAGACAGGTTGCTAGCACTTGCCCCGTCGTCTCCTCACCAGATGCCATCTCCCTCTTGCATCATCCAAGGCGCTTTTGCAGATGTAGACTTGACGTTATAATAAACAAAGCACCAGGCTAGTAAAACAGAATCCCACAAGATAACCCGGCCAAATAAGCATTCCAAACGCCATGTGAACAAATGTACTCCCGCCCCCCGCCCCCTACCCTCCCGTCTCTGTAGACCAGCCCTTCCTCTGCAATGCCGTCGTCCGATGGTCCTATGCCCGGAAGTCAATGACGAACCGCCGCTCCACCTGCTGCATAGTTGTATAATCATTCTCCCCGTCAAACCGCAGGTTTACCTTGCCGCCCTCGGCAGTGCTGATGACTTCGGCAGGGTAAAATGTTGTCGTCTGTGGATACATGGCTAGCACTTTCTTCCCCGGCTCCCAGTCAGGCAGGCTCTTGACCCCCGCTTCGGCCGTGATTGGAATCATGCTGCTGGCGCTGCTGCGGTATTCCTTCTGTGAGGAAGCGTCTTCGGGCTCAGGCTCCACGTCAAGCACCTTGTAGCGCCGGCTCTTGCCTTCACCTAGCACGGCTTTGACTTCTCCGAGTATCCAGTCTGACGGCGATTCGTTCGGCGCCGTTTTAGGCTTGAAGGCTACCGCGTCGCCCTTGGCGAAAACATGCGGCTTGGCGCGTACCCCGCTGCCGCTACCGGCACCACCATTGGCCAAGGGCGTGCCGCTGCCTTTGTCGCTGGGCCCGGGCGTGCGGTCGTCTTCCGCGGGTGGAATGCTATCACGCTGGGAATTCCGCTCAGCACGCTCGGCGCGGCGCGACGTCGGCCCGCCAACTGGGCTTGGCACAGGAGACTCTGTGCCTCCCTCAAAGTCATACAGACTGCTGCCAGCAGCAACAGTGGTGCTTCCTGCAGTAGCCGAGGCAGATAAGGCTGCGGGCACGGGCGTGGACCTGTCCTTGTCACGGTCTTTTTCGCGCTCTTTTTCGCGTTCTGCCCGCTCGGTGCGATCGCGCTCCCGCTCCTTCTCGCGTTCCCGCTCATGGTCTCTGTCTCGTTTCCTCTCCTGCTCCCGCTCCCGCTCCCGCTCTCTTTGTTCTCGCTCCCGCTCCCGATCGCGTGTTCGAGACGCGCCGGCCCGCGAGGTTGGCCCCAGCGATGCTGGTTTCTCATCGCTTGTGGCTGCTTGCTCCTTTGCGCTTTGTACGCCCCTCAAGATGGTCAGTTGCTCAATGAGGCTTTTGATTTGGGCTGACGCTGTGTCCTCAGCCTTGACGCCTGTCCGGCACAAGTCCTCCATGTTGGTCAGAGTGCGGTAGGCTGGCTGGGAATCCTTGCGTAACTCTTCGGCGGCTTGCGAGTCAAGAGCTAGAATCTTGTCCAGGTTAGCGTTGTCGTCGTTGACTAGGGCAATGCTTTCGTTGATCTTTTCTCGGCATAGCTCCCAGAGCGAGACCTCTTCGCCGTGACTAGCACCATTGTTGCGTGCTGAGCCACGGCCGCTGCGATTGCGCTGTGACATTTGTAAAGGGGGGGGGGGGGGAGAATGTTAAAAAGTTAAAGAGCCGGCAAATGAGGCCGAGATGACCCGAGACAACGCTGAGGTAGGAAGGCCTGAAACAAAGCAATTGACGAAGTCGAGTCGCCCGTATGAGATGGGCGTAACAGGAATAAAATACAGCGGGGAGGGGGGATATACACAAGCGCAGTTGTACCACTAACTCGATATCTTAATAGCTATACGCTTGACTATCTGATAGCTGGTCTAAGGCGATCCTCACAGCGTTTGCACTAAAAGCGATAGAGTGACGTTGACCAGGTCACGTGACCACATCCTTGTCTGGCACATCCACAAAACCATGCGCCCCACTTATGACCCACCGACCAGATGAAGGTGGGCGATCCTGTGCTTCTGATTGGCTCTTTATTTCTGTACTGCTAGGAGAGAAGCTCTCCTTAGCTATGGTGGGGCTTCTCAAAGTTCAATGCTTCATTGCCACTGAAAGCGAGAATTGGCTGATTTTGCTACCCTGAGCCTCTCATTTTATATTTCTCGTCCTTCTCGCCTTCTCTATATTGTCCGTTATCGCTACAATGCTGCCCGTTCCTTTGATTCGCCTCCAGTGCGGTGTCAACTCGTACGAGTGGGGCAAGTTTGGCTCCAACTCCGCTGCTGCCAAGTATGCGGCTGCAACACCGGCCGACGGCTTCACTGTGCTAGAGGACAAGCCATATGCCGAGGTAAGTGTCTAACGTAGCTATCATCAGGAGGTGCGTCCCTGCTGACTATGTTTCTCTTCGCTTTTGCTCTTTCTCCCCACGTGAAGCTCTGGATGGGCACTCACCCTTCCAACCCTTCGCGTGATGTACACACCGGCCGTACGCTCCTCGAGCTAGTTGAGGGGAATGAGGCGCTTCTCTCTAAGACTATTGCCGACAAGTTTGGCTCTAAGCTGCCGTTCCTGTTCAAGATCCTTAGCATCAACAAGGCACTGTCCATCCAGGCCCACCCTAACAAGAAACTGGCTGAGATCCTGCACGCCCGCGACCCCGCGCACTACCCCGACGATAACCACAAACCAGAAATGGCTATTGCTGTGACTCCGTTTGAGGGCCTGTGCGGCTTCCGTCCTTTGGCCGAAATTGTGCACTTCCTCGAGAACGTTGCGCCTTTCCGGGCTCTGGTCGGAGAAGAGGCGGCGGCAGCCTTCATTGCAAACGCAAAGGCCCAGCCCGAGGAGCCGTCTGAAGTCCAGGTTACGGAGAGCAAAAAGCAGCTTCAGAGAATCTTCGGTGCTGCTATGGCTGCATCAACTAATGATGAAGTATTAGCTCCTCTGACAGCCAGGCTGGTTGAGCTGGCCAAGACACAGGGTGAGCAGTTTGCGGCTGGTGGTGTCGCTTCCACTTCAGGAGCTGTGCTGGCTGAGCTGATCACGCGGACTCATGGCGAATTTGGCGTCGATGTGGGCATTTTTGTCTTGTTTTTCCTCAACTTTGTCACCCTCCAGCCTGGCGAGGCTCTGTTTTTGGTGGCCGACGACATCCATGCCTATGTTTCGGGCGACATTGTAGAATGTATGGCAGCATCAGACAACGTGGTCCGTGCAGGATTCACGCCCAAGTTTAAGGACGTGACCACGCTGGTTGACATGCTGACGTACAACTTCGCCCCCATTGACCAGCAGAAAATGGTGCCGACCGAGTACCCTTACGCTACATTGAACCGTACAGGCTACTCCAGCGGCAGCAGCGTGATGCTCTACGATCCCCCTATTGAAGAGTTTGCTGTAATTCGCACTAAGCTGAACGGCAGTGGTGCCAAGGCTACGTTCGAGGCCATTGATGGCCCCAGTGTAGTCATTTGCACATCGGGCAGAGGCAAGATTAGCGTGGGGTCTAAGACGGAGCCTGTGGAGGCTGGATATGTGTATTTTGTGGGTGCATCGGCCGAGCTCATCCTGGAGTCTGAGGGCAATGATGACGACGAGTTTGTGACGTTCAAGGCCTTCTGCGAGGCCTAGAGTAAGGCCATTGACACTCTGACATGAACTAACTATGCTACGGGCATATCACCACTTGCCACGCTGTTTTTAGATGTCACAAGTAAGCAAACAAATACAATATTAATGTGCAATACTCAAAGCACTACAGATAACAATCCGAGAATTACTAATCCTAGCACCGAACGTGAACTCAGTCTGGGTTAACCTTAGACAGAACACGAAGACGCCGGCGTGCCATGCACGCCGCGACGGGTCTAGAGGTAGAGATAGAGACAAGACACCAACAGAGCGAAGAAGATAGACAAACCTATCTAGCAGCGCGTGGACTAAAAGAAATAGACAGACCTGTCAAAGCACTCGCAGTAGGAAGGGGAAAGCAGAGAACAATAGTGGACGGGATTGTAAGGAGGGGAAAACAACAAACAAGATAAAGTCCGTCATTCTCAAACGTGAAACTGTATCGCAGAAGATGCACCACCGGAGAGCAAGAAGAGAGACGCGAAGGATAGGAAAAAAGCAAAAGAAGAAGAAGAAGAAGAAGAAGAAGAAGAAGAAGAAGAAGAAGACGACGACGAAAAAGAAGAAGCAACGAATCGAGAGAATGATGAACATAAGAAGGACCAAGGCCACGAATGCACTGAACAGAAAAGAAAAGAAAAGAAAAGCGACATGATCCAAAATAGCAGTGTTTACTTTAGCACACACGCCCACACACCTTCTTACCCACGCAAAGTATTACTCCTGCTTCAGCATTAGCGAATCTTGACCCCGAGATTCTGCCTGCGCGGTCGCCGGTATCATCGCCATGCCCGACTCACCCGAGCCGTATCCCTGACCACTGGACATTTGGTGCAGCGTTGGAGCCGAGCCCGGGGCCGAGGTGGAAGTCAGATCGCCTGGGCAGCCTGAGCCGCTCCGTCGGTACGGCTCGTTGTAACGGTACCCCAAATCACTGCTACTCGATGCGCTATGTAGTGAATTGCCGACCGTTGGAGAGTAGACTGCATCGCTAGATGCATTAGACGCGGTATTGTACGTCTCGGCAATCGCCGTCGAGGCCGACGAATCAGATCGCGGGATGGACGAGACGCTTGAAGAGAGCGACGAGGACGAGATTCCCGCCGAAGTGGTAGTTGGCGGAGGGATATAGCTTGTCGTAGATGTGGGCGTTATGTCGTACATTGTCGTATACGACGTGGCTGCTGCCGATACATCTGAGACTAAACTGGAACTGTGGGTCTGGTGGTGAAACTGGTCATGGCTGTGGCTTCCGCCAGCAGTCCGGAAGATTGCAGCCACCTGGCCAGTATTTGAGCTCGTTCGTTGCGGCATTGGTCGCACGCGGTCTCCCGAGTCGCCAAGCATATTTGTACTGGTGGGAATGGGCGATGAATAGGGCGAATAGTGGTGCGTCTGTGTGGTGATGGCTGAACGTTGGATTGCTGATGGTGGGTTGCCGTATGTGTATCCCGCGTCTAACTCCACGTACATCTGGCTCGAGGCGGCCTGTGAGCCATGCTGTGCATGGTGTGGGTGGCCGTTCTTTGGCGTCATGGCGTCAGTCATGCGGTACGGTGTTCCCGATGAGACGATGTGTGGGGCGTGAGAGTACGGATAGGCGGCAGTCATAGAGCTGCAGTCAACCTGCTCATCTCCGTACGACGAAGGCCACTGGGCTTGTGCTGCCGCGATTGAAGCCACTGCAGCAGTGCTGTATGACTTATCGCAGGCAGCCGCATAGGCCGGCTGTTGCTGTTGGCGGTACGGAACCATCGCATCTCCATGTGTCATGGACGTTGTTGGGTAGCCAGAAGTCGGTGTGTGCTGGGACATGGAGGAGGCAGAGAGATCCGGGTATGCGGGGTGCACAACCGGGGTCATCATGGGGGTGGACGGCGGCGCGCTCTTGGGCACAGACTGGAACATGCGGGCAGTATTGATATTGTAACCGAAGCTGGAGTTGTTGTTGTTGGTGGTTTCATTGGGATAGAAGTTGGTTTCACTGGAGGAGACCTGCAGGGGGAGACCACAAAAAGAAGAAGTTGGTGTTAGTGGCGAGACAAGCAGGGATAGACCCGGATGAATGTGGACAGGGTTTGTCAGAATCAAGCTAGAGAAGCCTGATGCTTGTGACACAATTGTGATAGTTGATGTTAGTCTGCAATGCAACTTACTCGCAAAAAATGGCAGTTGTCGGCACCGGAATTATGGCAGTTGTGGCACGGATTACCGCTACCATCGTCGCCACTGCATCTAATCTTGCGCTTCCGGCATCGTGTGCACTGTTTCGTGTTAGCAACTGCCCCAAAATACTCGGGTATGACGACTCGGACTCGGACTCGGACTCGGACTCGGACTCACAGCAACTGCTATTCTCTTGCGCGGGGGAGTTGCCTCGTTGATGTTACTGCCTTCCCGATCGCTAGAAATCAGATTCCGCTGATCATGGCCCATGGCCTGACGGCGGTCTGCATACGGAAGTTGGTAGCCGGGACCGGCACGACTAAGGCGGCGATTGAAGTAGTTGTTGCTAACCATGTTGTTTTGAATATTTGAGTATCCAAATCTTTTGTAGGAAAGAAAAAGATTGCCGGGTTAAAGAGAATATCGGCTGAGAACGCAGCAAAGAAGAGGGAGCGAAGCAAGGTGAAGGGATAGCCGGAGAAGGACAAGGAAAAGAAGAAGAAAAAAAAAACGATAGTGGATGGGACGAGACCAAGAAGTCAGTAAGGGAGAACAAAGACGATGCCGGCGATAAATAAGAGAGACAAGAAGCCAAGCAAAAAGAAAAGAAAAGAGACAAAAAAAAGGAATAATAAAACGTAACGAAGAACAAAAGGAAGTAGTATCCTCTTGTTGCTGTATGGAAAAAAAGACCTGCAAGTAATCTCGCCAACAACTGCCCTAAAGATAGCGGACAGAAACAAAACAAACGGACAAGAGGCCACCAGAGAGTAACAAAAAAATAACCAGCTGCGTTTGCTGTTGGCAGTGCAGAAAGATGCAGCAGCGGTGGAGCGACCAGCAGGTACAGAGCAATCAATCAATAGCCAAAGCGGCGCAAAAGCGAAGTGAGAATAAGAACGAAAGGGGGGGTTGTTAGCCGATACAGAGCAAGGATAAGGAAGACCTTGACTTGGCTTGGGCTATCCGACACGGCAGCTTCTGAAAGGAGAAAAAAGAAGCTAAATCAGGGCGGCACTGAATGGGAGCTGTAGAGATCGGACGGGGTAGCAGGGAGTCCGAGACGAAGATTCTAGATGCCTGGGTGTAAGAAGGGGAGCGGAAAAGGCGAGAAGAAGGGGGGGGGGGGGGATAGAAGAAAAATAGAGCACAAAATAAGCAAAAAATAACAACAAAAATAAAAGGAAGACAGAAGCAGTGGAAACGGGCAACAGCTAGTCGAATGGAAGCAATTATCCTACCGAGAAAGAAGAGAACAAAACGGAAACTGAGCAAGAGCAATAACAGACGGAAGCGCAGGAGCAAGAAAAAGACAACGAGCAAGACGAGGAGAGGGGCCAAGGACGAGCAACGCAGAACGAGCAAGCCAGGACGAACAGGCCAGGAAGAGCAAGCCAGCAGGAGCAAGCCAGCAGGAGCAAGCCAACAAGAACAAACACAGAAACAGGCAGCTGCTCTTTGTTTGCAGATTCAAGAAAGACAGAACCACGATGACTAACAACAGAGGCAGCAAATAATAGCAATAACAGACGAGGTTTAGGGGAGAATCGGGGTGATCTTGACAGGGCAAGATGGGCTTGAGAGTAAGAACTAGAAAGTAGAATAGACAGTAGCTTTGGTGGTTCAAGAAAAGGAAAGTGCGAATCTCGTCGAGAGAGTGGCTTCCCGGTCCCTGATATATACTATACAACCTTGCTCCTTTTCTGTGTATAAAGGGATTTTTTCCATTGTACATTGTATATTATATTCTATACGTCCCGGGACCTTTTTTTATTCGATTAAATTCTTTTTGCGGTCTTTAATTCTATACAGTGGCTTGCGCTATACATGATAATCCTGTAACTCTTGAATACGCTTTGTTTCTTCCAATCTTAAGCACATGGTGAGTAGCACAAGCATTTGTGTATCAATAGGGGGGCGTGGATATACGTGGAAAATTGCTACTCATTGTTATCCAACCACGTTTACGACGCCCCCTCCTTCCCTCCTTCTCTCCTTCTAGTAGCTTAGTTGGATCTCCCATAGGTATAAAGGCACTCCCTCTTTCTCTGGGCTTGGAGGAACGCTGCCCTCTCTCTGTCTCCTGACACTACACTACACTACATCTAGGCACAGGTCAAGCGCGAGTACTACAAGTACAGCAGATGTCAACATTCTAAGCACGTATGTGTGTATGTATGTATGTGTGTATAGGCGTATCGGTGTATGTATGTATGTACTCCGTACCATTGTATGAGAAGAATACCATCTTCCAAAACGAGGGATGAGAGACCTGGCCACAGTCACCGGCCATCACACTCTGCGTAGGGGCTTCTTATATATGACACTGTCAGCTGTCACGGCTCTCCACCCCACCCCCCCCATCATCGCAGACCGCCTTAAAATTAGAAGAGCAAGGCCAGGATATGAGTTAGCCGAAGAAAGGACTGCGAGAGGCTATCTCTCTCTTCCCTCTTCTTCCGCAGGCTTCGAGAATGAGACTTCCTAGCAGGCATGATATGTACTTTGGAGTACTTTTTGCTGCACACGCTCACACTCCATCAAGGGGAGCTCGTTATACGAAGAATAAAGAAAAAACAGGGGCGTCGTTTTATTTTTTATTAATGATGCCCTGTTGCGACTGGCTTACCTACTAACTTACTTACTTAAACACACAACACCCCGCCCCACACCACCCACACACACCCAAAAAAACAAACACAAACACACACCAATAACACACAAAAGAAACACA
>JAXASZ010000489.1:0-14042 GCA_038407095.1 Ceratocystis destructans
GAGAGGGAGAGAGAGAGAGAGAGAGAGAGAGAGAGAGAGAGAGAGAGAGAGAGAGAGAGAGACAGAGCGAGGGGCAATGAACTCTGCATGAGTATGGTGCGTGTGTGTCATGGTACGGCGGGAGGCTATAGCTTTGGATATGTCGCTACACTGCTTCTTCACGGACTTCCCAACATCTCACATCACGGCCAAGAGGAAAAGAACATAGAACATAGGCTTGCCTAGCAAACTAGCAAATGTCATTTGCACGCCGTCCGTCCTCGCCGTCGTCGCTGTCCTCTACTCTCCCCCCCCCCCCCACCCCCCCTCCCCCCCCCCCCCCATCTCTCCATCCTCCCCATCCTCCCCTTGTTTGAAAAGACACTGTGTTGCTTTGCTTTCTGCTCTCTTCACTAGTCCTCGCTGCCTCCTGAGAACAAAACTTTTGTACGTGGAAATCTCCGATCGCCTTAATGACTTTGTTCGGTATTCTTTGACGACCAAGTGCCGACCCTGAGTGTGTGTGCGTTGTAGACATGGATGGCATGACATGGCATGGGCATTCTTGCGCATCCACCCTTTCTTGTATGTGGGAAGGGAATGCTTGGGGGTGGGCTTTTTTTTTTCTTTTTTTTTTTTCTTTCGTTTTTATCTTTCTTTTTTCTTGTCGTTTTCTTTCTCCTTGGGCACTCTCATCTCCCTCCTCTTTCTCTTTCTCCTTCTCATGTTAATAGCAGGGGTCTGTGTGAACACTTGGCTTAGAAAGCGACAACCTTGCTGTGTCAGGCACACGAACAAGCAATTGGCTGAGCACAAGCCGTACCAAGAAAAATAACGTATAGAACAACACTCTATAGGGGCATGTACTCGGTGTCATATGCTGTCTTGTAGTGTCTGGACGTCTACCTAGGCCAAACCTTAGTCTGGCTGGCTAGCTTAGTGCATGTTACATCTGTGTACTAAACGATACCAAGAAGCCAAGGAGACTACAAGAGCCTCTGTCTGTTTTGTGCTTGTTACTCGATGACAAGTCGGTGTTATCCGAGGAGCAACTGCCAGAAACTCGATCGGGTAGGGTTATTGTTCCTTGCCAGTTTTCTTTTCTTTCTTTCTCTCGTTGTGGTTTTTGTTTTTACACATGCAATCCTTGCCTTTATTATGACAAGGAGTAGGGAGGTTCAGGGCTTTTTCTTTTTCTTTTCCTTTTCCTTCTTGTTCTTGGCTTTTTTAATTGGAAAGGGCTGGGTTGTTAGGGGAGGGAGAATTACCGCTTGTTTCATTGACTGCAAGTGAATCGTGAAAAGAGAGGGTGAGAGACAGCTTGGGGGGAGGGGGAGGGGGAGGAAGAACAAGAGGGCGAGAAAGAAGGGAATAGGAGAGACAGCGCCTTAAAGGGGTGAAGATGTGGAGGAGCAACCCGACACAGAGGTACGCCGGGAAACAGACAGGAAAAAAAACGCAAATGCGCCTGCAAACAGCAGCCACGCGACGTTGAAGAAAAACAAAGGGGGAGGGGGGGGGGGGATGAGAAGCATCTCCTACTCGTAGCTTACATTTGGGTCGCGACAAAGCTTTCTAGCAGCCTACAGTGCATGTGTACCCTTCCAAAAACCAACCGAGGAAATCCAGCGGCAGCCCACATGTCGTTCTTAGGTGCTGAAAGGAAGGTCTTACGCTACTCCTAACCGGTTTTGTTGTAGCAGCACCTGAGGCCCTTCTTGCGGTGCTGCTGCTCCCTTGTGCTTGCTGGGGTTGGAGTTGAGGAATAGCAGAGGGTATAGAGATAGAACGGGAGGAGAGGAGGACAGAGGGCACGGCGACGAAGAACAACGAATGCACAAAAGATGTTGGGCCGTGGGGTGAGGACTGGCGTTGGTACATTTGGGGGAGGGGGCGTTTCTTTCATTTTTCCTACTCTCTCCTCTCTTGCTCCTGCGGGCTGGATTTGCAACCCTGAAATACGCATACAGACAGAGACGGCAGGGCCGGGCAAACACTGAACACTACGAGCTGCCAAGAAAAAAACAACATCAACTTAGCTGGATACGTAGCCTCCTTTTTTGTTTTTGTTGTTCCTCTCCTCTGCGTCTCCGACTCATGAGTCGATTTCTGGCTTCTTTGCCACAGGGAGAAAAGAACAAGAGTAAAAAGGGAACAGAAACGAGCCAACACTCGGTGCACGGTCCAGGTGGAATCGAGAGAGAAGAGAAAGAAACAACTGTTGCATACTTTATTCGTTGGGCTTTAAAGCCTCATCCAAAGCCGAGGGTGGAGGAACGGAAAATAAAGCTACTGGCAAAGAGCTACAGCAAAGAGCAGAGGTAAGGAAGGGCAAGGACAGGGACACGCACCTATCTCTGTCAGACAACCACGGACCAACACGGGCAAAATAGTTAGAGACAGACAGAACACAGACAGCGACACAGACGGCGACACAGACGGCGACACAGACGGCGACACAGATGGAGCTTTCAAGATCTAGATCCTGATCTATGCATTTACAACATACTTTGGTGGAAGTGACTGATTGGCACTGACTGGCGGGCTGCCGTCTTGCTTGCTTCTGGCTGGGCTTGGCTTGGCTGTTAGACAAAGCCTTGGATGGGCTACTTGCATGTGTACTTCCACACTAGAAAGACATGCACCAAAAGCTGCTATTTGCATGCAATGTACTTGTGACTGCACAAATGTGATAAGGCCGAAATTGGCCCAGCTCCAAGCAAGAAAGCTGTTGGAGCTGGGGATACTACAGTAAGTCAGCCAGCCAGCGCCAGCCAGCCAGCCAGCCAGCCAGCCTTTGTAAACCGGGAAAGATTTGGCGCGGGTCGGGTCAAGCCCTACCCTACTATCTATTTTCTTCGTCTATCCGCCCATCCGCCCACCCGCCCACCCGCCTGTCCGCCCTGTTGCTGCGAGAAAAAAAACCCAGCAGCACGTCGTACGTCTGTACGTATGTACGTATGTACGTATGTACGTATGTACGCATGTACTTATGTAATTATGCACTTATGCACACAATGCTATCTCCAGTCATCTCATGCAGCATGGTGTGATTAGGTTGTTGTCGTTTGGCTCTTGGCTTGGATGTTCTTTTGGTTTCATATTGGCTGGTGATGGCGGTGATGATGGGTCCGCTCATACTACGTAAATGCCGAAGTTTATCCACTGGCCCTATCCAACCTTTCTTATTCATATCTTTTTTTTTTTTTTTTTTCTTTCTTCTTCTTCTTCCACCTTGTCATTTTTGCTGATGGGACTCGAACATCCCATCCCGTTGGACGATGGGCTTGAGACAAGAATAAGACAAGGAAAGAAGCACATAGTTACAAAAAAGAGAAGAAAGTAAAAACAAGGGAACAAAGAGACAGCACTAGCAATCACGAACATGCGCCCCGCAAGATTACGGACGCCATTGTGGGCTGTGCCGCTTGTCCCTGGGCTGGGCGTACGTGAATATGTGGTCTTGTGGTGCTGAAGTGACCGCTTTTGTTGATGGAGGGGCGGGCGGTGAGGTTCTTTTCCCCTCTTGGCTGTCTTGTTTTAGTTTGTGTACAGATGCACACACTGCTCTTTTTTGGGGGGGGGGGGGTTTCTTTCGTTGCAGAGGGACAAAGATCTGTTTGCTCTATATCAGTATCACAGAGCCAGAGAAGAAAGGGCAAAGAAAAGGACAGAAAGCCAGAGCGTTTACGTGCAGGCCAGCGCCCTTTTCTGAACATTCCAATATATTTTGATATTGATTGCTGTTGGCCATAATATGGGCAAGGTAAGGTCCAACTGCCTGCTCCACGGGCGTACGTACTTGCTTCTTGCCCTGTTAATTTTTATGTTTTTCTTCTTCTTTTTACGCCCATGAAGAGGCTCTTGGCCCTGTGCTGCAACAAAACACCTGGTGGACAGTGCTTGCTTGGCCAGCTATTTGTCTGTCAGACATCCCCTACATAGCGTCCAAGCCACTAAGCCTCTATGGCCCCGTGCTTCTTTCTACGAGCAGTGACGGCAGGGAGGGTCAGGCCAAAGGAAGTCCAAATCCACCACTTTAAACAACAAGAAGAAGGGCGTTTCCCTTTTTTATTTCATATTTTTACAAAAGAAGAAAAAACCACCCACCACAAGCCTGTAGATAGCCTGTCGCATCACAATCACATTTGCATAGCCCGCCCGCGTCTTTTTGCGTGCTGCATAATCAGCAAGCATGGTTAAGCGGTGATCGCATTAGCAACACACTAGAGAAAGGAACAGCAACTGCAGCAGCGGAAGAACGACACGACGACAGATCTGATGCCATGTACGAGCTAGATAGTGTGCCTAGCCACAGACATGTGTGCCACAAGCCCAAATTTCGTGTATCCCCCTTGCTTACATTATCTACAAAGACCAAAGAAAATCGGAGGAAAAGAAAGAACTAGCACCGAGTAGAACCTGGCAATGGACTGACCATTAATTGGCCCGTTCGCGAGAAACACAGAGGCCGACACAGAACAAGTACGTTGACAAAGCACACACGCACAGGAGCGGTGCCAACAGCAAAGAAACCGCACCTAAAAGGAAACGGCACGCAGAAAGCACGGTTTTGGGGGTGGCAGCGGCAACGAAATGAAAGGCCTAGACAAAAGGTCAGACAAAAACGAATGGGATTTCCTTTTTTGGGGTTGGGTTTCTTTTTCCCTGCTTTATTATCATCCGAGGCAGAGGAATGTGAAAGGGCACCTCGCCCATTGTTAATATGTTGCTGTGATTTTGGGTTCTTTTATAGAATCAGTTCATATTAACTGAATGGATGGACACATGACTGGAACAGCGGCATCTCGCCCTGCTTATTCTTGCTCGTTTTTGCAGACTGCCTAGCAAGTCGTCATCTTGTCAGGCCATACAGCCCCCCCTCCCTGGTAAGCTGCCAGCTGTCGTCGACTAACTTAACTTGAGCCAAACCCAACACGGTAAAAATGCCACTAACAATAGACAAGCGAGCGAACAATTAATTGACATGCCTTTTTGATTACATGTCAGGGACGAGCTTGGTTCCACAGTTATCGTATGATGTTTTTTTTTTTTTTTTTTTTCCTTTTTTTTCTTATTCTTTTACACTTGGACTGGGCTTGGGCTTGGACTAGCACTAAATTGCACCTACACTTGCACCTGCACCTGCACTTGCGCTTGCGCTTGCTCTTGCTCGTCTCTTTCCTCTCTACATAGCAATTGCCCTATTTTCTCTCTCCTTCTCTGTCCTCACTTTGTCTTCGGGCTCGTTTAATTCTCCGGCTGTCAAACCAGGGCTAAATCTACCTGCCGCTGACAACTACGGCGATAGAGTTGGCCATATAGCACTGGCTTTATTTACTGGGCAAATGCTTGCCGAATAATAACGTAAGAATCAAACACCTGTATCCTTCCAACAGCCCCATGAAGCGGTGTGCTAGTAGAAGCCGAAGAGAGAGAAGGCCCTCAATATGAGTCTTTTTTTTTGTCCTTTCCTTTTCCTGCATTTTTTCCGTTTTCGTCTCCTCACCCAATCCCCCCTCCCTCCCTCGTGTCCTTCTTTTGTGTATATGCATATTTTGTCTTGCCACACCTCCAGACCTTCTAATGAAACAAAGAAAACATGTCCTCTTTCAGGCTTTAACCTGTGTACATGGCAATATGAGACTCGACAAAGCACACGACTGGCTCAAAGTAGTTGGGTCATTTTATTGGATTTTAGTGTTGGTAGGCTTGTGACCCAAGCAGCTAACTCATTGCTCATGATCTCCTTTCACTTTTTGGGTTGAAAACAAAAGTTTTTGGACAGGGAGTTAATTTGGCTGACTCTGGGTGGGGGCTTGGACTCGTCTTTCTCGCTCTCTCTCCCCCCCCCTCCCCCCCCCCCCCCGTTTTTTTCCCTTCCTTCCATGGGTCTGGCGTGAGACTTGCTATTGTTTAATGGCCAAGGAAGAAAGGGCAAAGAACAGAGAGAAAGAACAGCGGGGCCGTCATCAGCCTCATAAACTTGTGCGTCGAACTTGTACCATGTGTGTCTGTCTTGATTGGCTCACGGAGATGAGTGGAAACAAGCGCCCTATATTGCAGTCACATTTCCTTCCTTGCAAGTCATGTAAGCCTCTTGGTTCTGTTCTTTTACCGTTCTTCTTTTCTCTCTCCTCTATCTCGCAGTGTATTTGAACTCGCTTCGCAATGTGTGGATATTGCTAAGTTTTCACATGCACACGCCTGCATACAAATGCATGTCTTACTGGCATCCAACTAAAGGGAAGAAGCCAGCCCATTCTGCCCGCCCTCCAGTTCCAGGCTTGGGCTTGCTTACCTTGCTTTTAGGCTTGCGCTAGCCTTGGCTTGTCAACTTGAAAATCGTCAACAGAAAAAAAGAAAGAAAAAAAAAAAGGCCAGACAAAAAAGCCAGCCCGGCAGTGCTAGTCCTGATTAGGAATACGGGTCCACTTTTCAGCCAGCTACATCACATCCTTCCCTTAGCACAGCGCATTTTTATCTCGAAGGTTTAAGCTGAAAAAAAAAAACCCAAAAAGCAAGACAGTAGAGGTGAAAGAGGCTTGCCTGATGGCTTGCTGTCTTGCTTAGCTCTCTGCAACCTGAGGCCGCGGGCTTGTTGTTCTTCCCCATCGCCCTGAAGCGAGAGGGCAGTGGCTTGAGGACGGAAGGTGACGATCTGGCACAGTGGCATTACGGATTGGAGAGAGCTGCGCTTATGTGGACAGATGGATGGGTGTCTATATTGTGCGTCTCTGTTGGTTCTTTTTTTTAGTTTTGTTGAGTCTTTTTTTTTTTTTTTCTGTGTTCTGGACTCTTGCATGTTAAGACAATGGAGGCCACAAACAGGCAAAAGGGAAAGAGAATGAAAAATGAAAAAAAGAAAGAGAAAAAAAAACAAAAACAAAAACGAGAAAAAAAAACAAAGCAAAAGAACATGATGTGACAGCTGGCATCCTACTAAGCTGCCAATAAGCGAAGCTATGTTTTTCCTTTTGCCTTCTTGTCTGAAAGCGTGCAAGTTGGCCTCTTGCTAGTGGCAGATGTCAGAGAGGGGAGGGAGGATCCCAGGATTCGGCGTTTTCGTTATAGCAGCAAAGCAATAAGTAAATGGTGAGAGAAATAATAGCTAGACACACTGCAAGAAACGCAGGCATCCATATTGGTAACTATGGGGTTCTGCTTCGGGCCCCGTTCTACAGGTGCTTTGACCGTCCTTTCAATACGTGAGCAAGTTTTTTTCCTTCTTCTTGTGAACTTATGCACATCCATCCGTCCAATAGGGTTCTAAAATCTGACTTTTTTCCTTCTCTAGTTGTCCCCTGCCACGTGGGAGAGAAGGTGCCAAATAGATGCACGCCTAAGGGCTAGCAAAGAACGTAAGCAGCAAGCCAGCCCGATGTCAGGCCAGCTCGAACAGCAATGAACAAAACAGAAAGGTCCTTCCCTTTTTCTCTTCTTTTCTTTTTGGCACAACATACGTCTGAGGCTTCTTATCTGCTCTGTCCATGCCCGTCTGCTCGATCCCCTTTGCCTTTGCGCTTTTGCCTCTCGAATGGTCTCTAAGCGCTGTAACATGTAACATCTCGGAATAAATGAAAGAAGAAATAAAATAAGAAAACAAGAGACACACAAAAAGAAACAAGACACAAGGAAAAAGGAAAAAGGAAAAATAAAAAATAAACCCAAAAATAAACCCAAAAAAAAAAACGCAACTTCCCTTGTCTTCTTGCCTTGTCTTGGCTATTGCTATTTCTAGTTGATGATTTTCAGAAGAGGAGGGGCTGGATGCAAAGCTGCATTCTTATTGGATGTTGTGCGCACTTTTCTCTTTCTTCCTGTCTTTCACACATCCTTCTCTCCCTCCCTTTCTGGCTCGTTTAGAGAGAGAGTGTCGCTCGCTTGCTCGTTTGGCTCCATCAGCAAGAAGGAGCCGGCGACTTCAGTTGCCACAGTTCACGATGAATGCAAAAAGCCATTGTAGTAACATTAAACACACGCCTGCCAATTTGGCTGGCTGCCCGCCTTGTCCATTGGCCCGCCCTGAAATGTGAGGCTTGAGTCTTTTAAACTCCGTGTGTGCATGTTGATGTATCCAGTCATTCCACGTCAGCTTATTTGCTGTCAAACGGCGGGATGTGAGGGGGGGAGAGGGGTGGTTGGTCTACGCGGGGTTCTCTTATTCTGACTCTTCTCTTTTTCTGCATGTGTTGTCTGCGTAGGTCGCATCGCCTGAACGCCGCGGGCAGCGGACTCGCTTGGGTTTTACTGGGTGGGCCAACGCAGGAATTATGATGACGGATCCGTTTGTGGGCGTGTTTTTTCTTCTTCCTTTTTTCTTCATTTCTTTGTATGTATGTTCGTACCGCCGTTCTTACGCTGGCTGGCTGTTCGCTGAGATACGAAGGATAGCAATGAAAGTGGAGGACGTCCTGCATTGAGCATGCAACGTAAGAGGAGCTATATTACTCTTTTACGCCCCCCCCCCCCATGTCTGTCTCCCTTCACGGCCAACATTTTATTCTTGTCTTTTGCAGAGAAATGGAATGAGGCGATGGAAGAGAAAAGACAAGGCCCAATGCAGAGAGACACAGCATGACACATCCAGCTGACATTGTCACTCCCTTTCCTTTTTGCTATTCCCTTGTTTTGTGCGTAATGAATGTGCTGGATTGTGTGGGTGTGCCTTTGCTGTACCACGCTGCACCGCGCTGTACTTGGCTCTTCAACTGCGATTCAACAGAGTCGATCACCATCCATGTTTCAGCCTGCACAAGCTATAGATGCTACAAATGCTGTGTGCAAATGTACGTTGGTACTTTCTTGTCAAGCACAAAATAAGTGGGGTATGCTGATAGCTGACTAAGTCGCTGACAACCAAAAGTCCAAGGTGTTTGTGGTTTCCAGCAACCTAGTGAAAAGGGAAAATAAGAAGAAAAACAACCCCCCCCCCCCTTTCTCCCCTCCTCAAGACCTCGACCTACCTGACGGGTGCTTCTCGCTTCGCCTCGGCCATCCTACTCTAGGAAATTGCATTATGCACCGCAATTTTAACGAGAATGACTACAAAGACAGCTAGGTAAAAAGAAAAAGAAAAAACCTGAGCAATGACGTCGTTGCTGTATGGGGCTCCGCTCGATGTGGCATTTGGTTGCGGGAAAGAAGGGGGAAAGCAGAAGAGAAAGTGACAAGGCGGACAAGCGAACAGGAGAGATACAGGTTACCCGCCCGTTGACAACATACCGTGACTAACGAAATCACTCATTCGGCCACAATACGTTGTGTGTGAATGCGTTTGCGCCAGAAACACGGACAGATAGACAATGTAACCACCCCCTCTACAATATTTGCATGCGTAAGTACATCCGTAACAATGCATCTATATGCACGTATCCACCCACACACAACACATTCAGAGACAAAATAGACAGAGGGAGTCTCAGTCACATAATCACATGTTTCTGCTTGCTGTGTGACCACTCGCTCACTCACTCGCTCAATGGACTTCGAGGCCTGTCTTTCCTGGGCGTGGCTTGGACGGGCTAATACAAGCCAGCCAATCAAGACAGCAACGCCAGGCAGTCAATGTTTCCCCATAGCGCACCGTCAGCGTCAACAGGCGTGGCTTACCCAAGGGTTCAGGGGCTTCGCCCGACAGGGACTTGGAAAGAAGGGCTGTCATTTCTGATGGGCTGAGTTAGGTTTGACGTGGATTGACGATGGGCGTTGGGTTATCTGCTGTAGGGTTTTAGGGTTTGTTTACGTTGTTTCAAACAGCACGCCTTATTGATGTAAAGTGTTTTGTCTAGGATTTGGGGTGTCTACCCTAGCTACTACATACAATGCCATTCCATCCCTAGAGCGGCTCGGCCTGTCAATCAGCAATAAAGCCAGCCAGCCAGCCAGCCAGCTAGCCAGCCAGCCAATAGCTGAAAGGCCATACCCGAAGGAAAGCTGAAAAAGGAACAAGAGGTAAAACAGCAAAGCAAAGAATCAAAGTGGCAAAGGTCTTGGGCAAGAAAAAGCAAAAGAGCAAAATCCCACGTCGAAAAAGCCCAAGGGAGGAGGAAGAGAAAGGGGGTGGGGGTGAAGGGGGCGCGACAGAGAGCGAGAGCGAGAGCGAGAGCGAGAGCAAGAGCGAGAGCGAGTGAGGGCGAGGAGGAGACAAAGGAGACGAAAAGACGACTGTTGTAAGACACAGGACGCTGCGATCAGCACTAAAAAAGACAAGCAAACAGGTGGGCAGAGGAAACAGAGCTGAAGGGGTGTAGTCACACGTTTCCTCGGGGAGCTGCACACAAAAGCGGAGACTACAACACAAAGTGGACACATGCATCTTGGACGCCCGCACTACACTACGTTGTGTGTGTGCGCATTGCTATTGCACGTCCTTATGACCAGCTACCTATCTAATTTCGAGCTTCCTCCTCCCCCCCCTCCCCCCCCTTTCTCAGTTTCAACCCGACAGCGCCCTGATAATGAAGCGGTTGTGAAGCAGTTGTATTGGTGTATACAGGCGTGTCACGACATGAAGTTGGGGAGGCGGCATGGGAAACAGGCGCACAACGACATACGAGCGAGATTTCTCGATACTGGATCGGGGTATTTTTGTCATCGACGGCAGCCAGCAGCGCTGGCAGCTTGGGTGAGTGAGTTCAGGCAGTTGACAGGACACAAGAACCACAGTACAGAGATATGTAGCTACACAAATACGGAGGGAAGGGAAAGTTACCAGCACGAAGGTACCAGTAAAAGTAAAATGTTCATTCCACGCACCAACTCACGCCCCCCCCCTCCAAATATCAAATATCTATCAGTGGCTGCTAGTTTTTTTTTTCTTTCATACTTTTCTGGGGAGAGGGAGGGCTTCCCTTTGTTGCGTCTAGCCGAGGTGATGGAACTGCCAGCACGGCTTTGACAAGTAACCCTTTTTTTTTCTTTCCATGTGTCCCCTTGCTCTCACGTTATTCCCCCTTTAGTCGTCTTTGTTCAGCCTTGAAAAGAATGTAGGGAAAATCAAGGGCTAGGCAGGGACAGCAGAGGCCCTAACCAAGACTCCCTGCTCCCTAGCTTCTAGGGGAGGAGGGAAAGGAATTTCTTTTGGGTACAACAACACGGCTTGCACAGCTGAAGCAGGATGAAAGGGAAGAGACGAAAGAATGGCAATTAATAGCAGGCTGAATACGCGAGATCAGAAATTGTTGTGTATTTGATGCGATGGCTCGAATCTTCACAAATCAGAGCCCTTCGAAGTCCGTTTCGCACTACACACTTTGCATCACAACCTGGGCCAACACTGAGCACCGCATATCTCAGCTCAAGTTGTCGCCTTTGTTTTTGTCTTCTTTCTGCCGCGCATTCATGCAAGCTTGCCACAAACACCAGTGTGCAACCTGCAATATCCCAGCCGACAAAACCAAGTTAAATAGGAAAAACTATGCGTTGTGCGTCATCGATCTCTCCTTCATTCACCTGCACCAGGTGGATGGTCGAAAGGAGCTCGCCATTGCACAGCGAACATGAATATGGGACTTGCATGTAAAACAAGAACCTGTTTTTGATTTCTATTAACTAAGATTTGGTGCATATCTGTCTCGCTGAAACGCTGAAACGCATGCAAACTATGATGCGCAAATGTGTCCGAGATACCCAGGTATAATCAGGGTTTGGCTGGACCCTTTGCGCCAGACTGAGCAAACCCTGGCCAGGCTGGTGGGAGAAAGAAGACAGAAAAAAAAGATGAAAACTTCCCTAAGCTCCGTCCTATATCACGAGTGAGCAATCCAAGGGCGTAGGAGCATGAGACATGTGGTGCAAAGACGTGAAAAAAGAATACATGTATATATATACTAAATATACGAGACAGCCTGTGCACACAAGCCTTGATTTCTTGAAGAACAGACTTTGGAACCCGCTGAGATGTTTTTTTTTTCTCTCATTAGATTGAGGCTGGAGATAGGACACAAACAACGGAGCTGGACGGGGTGGAGCACAGGTGTGTTCGTGTGTTGTTCAGTTCTTGTTTTTTGTGTCTCTATTTTCATCTCTAGTGGTACATACATGCGCGCACAAATATAGAACAGAGATGTTTTGATAGCACCGATGCACAGAGCTTGTCAGATGCCACGATCTACCACTTGAAACACCAACCACCAACAGGCCCGGTACGCCCAGGGAGCAGACGAGGAGGCAGAGTAAAAGAGAAAGCCACACATGGGCGTTCTGAGGCCCGGGGCCTTCTGAGGACCTGAGCTTGCGAAAGAGCAGAATTAAGAGACGAGAGGGGCGATTCGGAGAGCTGCGACAGCTGGGATAATGCTTCTATTAACAGCGGCTTGGCGCAGAGTGAGTGGATGAGGAGTGGGCGAGGAGTGGGCGAGGAGTGAGCGTGGGCGTGGGCGTGGGCGTGGGTGTGGGTGTGAGTGTGAGTGTGAGTGTGAGTGTGAGTGTGTGTGTGTGTGTGTGTGTGTGAGTGTGAGTGTGAGTGTGAGTGTGAGTGTGAGTGTGCGTGTGAGTGTGTGTGTGCGTGTGCGTGTTAGTTGTTAGATGTTAGTCAGCACATGGCCAATATCTAGATACAAGGTAACATGAGACTTGTTGTTGTAGTAACAAAATCCCAGACAGACGTGGAGCTTAACAGGAGACAAGTTTCTTTGCTTCTTTACTTTTTCTTCGAGACTATGTTCTTCCCGCGTCTGTTTCTCCTATTCTCCTGGCTCTGATCTTGCTTTGAGGCTCGAGTGTTGAGGCCCGGGGGCTAGCTAAAAGTCCGTATATGGGATTGGCCATGTTGTCTCTGCCGTCTGTTTCGCCGCATTGAAGCAGAAACGCAAAAAGAACTAGACAAAAAGCAGAAGAGGTCGGGCGAAGGAAGGAAAAAAGGAAAAAAAAAAAAGGAAAAAAAAAGGAAAGAAAGAAAGACAATGTGCGGTGGATGATCGGTGCACGCGTCTAAGACTTGAGAGCTAGCTCTATACAGAGACAGTTGGTGGTTTTGTAAGCCTTTTGTTATATACGCAGTTTAGGGCACAAACGCCTAGCATGCGTGCGCTATGACGGCTGCCTTCACTGAACGGAGGGCTAAAAGCAAGAAGCTAGCCAGGTCTTGCACACTCTGTCTCTATCGATGCCCGCGAACAGGGCGAACGAGAAGCAAGCACAGGCCAGAGAAAAGTCCAGGCTCCCACAAAAAAGGGAGGCGCTTTTTCCTTTGCTGGCTTCTTGACTCTTCGTCTGGTTGGTTGGCGCTGGGAGGGGAGGGGCGTTAAAGTTCATGCTCGATCTTGCTGCGGAGAGAAGACGCATTGGGCAAGAACCGCAAGTAACAAAAAATGCGACACATACGGTAGCGAAGAAACGCAAGAGAGAAAATAGAAGCCAAGCGCCTTATAGCAATACGGGCTAAGTAGGACAAAGGGGTGTTGGCCGGACTTTTCTTCTTCCCCTCTTGCTGTGTCTACAAGCAAACGCAGACAGACGAAAAAGGCAATGACCATATGATGGCCCCATGATGAAGGGGGATTTGTCAGAGAACTTGCTTATACACAAATAAAAAAGAGAATCAGCAAGGCAGAGACGAGGAAATTGCTCGTTCTTTCCCTCGCAAAGCTCTAGGATGACATGACAGCTCGGCAAAGCCTTGCTCCATGCTTGCCCAATCCTCCCCTACTTTTGCACCTCATAGCTCATGCTTCTAGCCTTCTCTGCGTTGCATGAAAAAGGCAACATGTCCATAACCGTTGAGGCCATTGCCCTGCTAGCATTCCAGGCGCTGCCATCACGGCACTGTTTTTTTCTTCTTTCCTTTTCGGTACTCCTCTTCTTAATTCTTTGCCATGCTCCAGTCCTGTGATTCATTGCTGCCAGCCAGGCCCGTCTCCGGCGCAGTGCCCTAGCTGACCCCAACCGTCCGACCAACATCTGCCGAGGGGACCATTGTTACTCTGTTCTTTTTGCTTGGTTTATGCCGGACCAAACAGGAAATGCCCCGAGACTTGGGCTTGCCAGACGGGTAGAAGAGAGAGAGAGAGAGAGAGAAAGAAAAAAGAAAAAGAAAAAGAAAAAGAAAAAGAAAAAGAAAA